>JZKD02S1613882.1:9039-22808 GCA_000966675.3 Picea glauca | reverse complement strand
GGGTTTCCAGGTGAAAAATCTCTGTGTAATGTTTGTATTTGCCATTGTATCTTTTCTGTTCTTTTCTGAATATCAGTTTGCAGTAGATATTGTACAAGGTTAGAATTTACACTTAGGATGTGTGTATCATGCCTAAGGATGAGCAAGGTATGGCGTTGATTAATGTAGCAATGCAGGGTAATATCCTAGAAGCTAAATCAGTGGTTGAATGTTTGGAGGGGTCGTCTCCTTGGTGATTTTTGTTCAGGCATGGACTTCTTTCAATGCAACATGTGGGAAAAGTCACATGAGATTTTGGTTTATATGACATCATCTCTTTTCCTCATAATTTTCAAATAGTATGCTATTTTGCTTTTAGAAAAATTTGGATAGAATGATGGAGAAAGGTGTCCATTTTAGCGCGGTGGAAGATTTTAGGTGGTCTAGTAGGGTGGGATTTGACTAGAAGACCAACTTGGAGTTGGAAGGTGTATGACATGTTTGCTTTGGATATTTCTCATTTTCAAGAAAAATGGTTGAGAAAGAATAAGATATTTTATTGGAGAGACCCATGGGATGTCAATACTCTCTCCTAGAAGGATTGACAATCCTTATCTTGTGAGTATGTCCTTTCCCCTACTGCTTAGCCCAATCTTTTGTAGATTATTTGCCACATTCCATGGTAGGAGTTATTTAAAGTGAACATTAATATGCTAGGACCCTTTTGGCATGGATGAGAGTGGAGTTATGAGTTCCCTTTACTTTAGTATGATTCTTAGAAATTATACTCGATTTTACATCAACGACATGAGATGGGTTTGGTGTTGAATATGAGATGGATGTATTTTGATGCTAAGAGCTTATGGATTAGGAGATTGCATAGTGTATGGTTGATGTAGGTGTCCTACAAGCTCAAAGTGTTCTCTTGGTTGGTGATTTATTAGGTCCTTCCCACCAAGTCTCAACTGGTAAAGTGTGTCTTTTAAGATGGGTTTTTCCCTTCCTGTCTTCGGGTCGAAATGGTGAAACATTTTTATGGGATTCCCCTTTTTCCAGGTCTTATTGGGACCATGTTCAAGTAGAGCATGCTTCTTTTATTCATGAGAGATTGCATTGGTAGGAAATTTTGTTGGGAGATTCTATATTCGTAATTTAACATTCCCTAAGTGGTATTTAACACAGTGTAAGATTTTCAAATTTGTTTGCTCTTTGGAAGCTTTACTACAAGTATTCTTTTGAATATAAGATTAGTTTCTCTATTTCTTTCCATGATATGTGGAGAGAAAATTTATAAATGTATATTTTATTGATAAAAAATACAAGTTGTTAGATGTGGTGACATATTAGATTCCACATATTTTAATTTTATTTCTATTCTAATTTCTTTAGGGAAGAAGATGTAAATATTATTACATATACCCTTGATTTTAAAAATATATTGTTTTATGAAATTAAATATTGATAAATGTATTTTTTTTATAATATAAATAAATTTAAAATTAAACTTTTAATTTATTTAAATATTGTAATATAAATGATTTTAAAATATTGTGGAAATAAGTTAATAGACTTGTGTGTTATAATATCATATTTACTGAGTGAATAACTAGATAAATTTAAAGTTTTGGCATAGCCTAATATTTTTGGAAGTTGGTTTTGGCATAGCCTAATATTTTTGGAAGTTGATTTTCTTTGAAATTTTATTATTTATTAGATAATTTTAATTTTAAAATGAGTGAAATTTTTTAAAAATAAAGTTTTATATAAGATTAATAAATTTTATAATTATAAAACAAAATATTTATTGTAAATTAATATATTTATTATAAATTGATATGATATTAAAAAGCTATTTAATAATTGGTTTGTTCTTTTCCTCCATTGTTCATAGATGGACTAACCAGGATCCTTCCAAAAATTTTAATGAGGAAGAGCACCCAACAACCTCTATTTTTGTCACAAGCTCCATTTTCGCTAGAAGCTCGTTATGCTTCCCATCTCATCTCAGCTTCTTTTGATATTCTTGTGCCATCACGATCACACATGCCTTTGACCCTGCTGTAGTAATGGAAAATTGCTTCATCGAAGAGGAACTTCCACAGACTGAGCATTCTGAGGATTCCCACCCACCCAGTAGACATCTAAGTCCAAGATTGGACATGCTATTTGAATTTCTCTCAAGCGAGCCAAACAAGCTAGGGTGTCCAACCTGCGACCAACCTTTTGTTTTTGTTCCTTAGTGGTCTCCTTCATCCAACAACAATGGCTCCAAAGGTTTGTCAACTGTTTGACTCAACTTTTCTCTTTTGTTTCAAATACTCTCCTCATGACTTACACAGATATAGCTCTAAGATGGTTATGTTTACTGTTCACAATTTTCACAAACTTCAGGACAAGCCACCTGTTCTGGTTTCCATATGTATGACATAACATGTGACAATTTTTGGCTATATATAATGACAATATTTAATAAAAATCTTCTTATTAACATTCTTCCTCTTCCTTATATAAGATTGATAAATTTTATGATAATAAAACAAAGCATATCAAATAAATAAATGTCTTATATAAGATTAATAAATTTTATGATAATAAAACAAAGCATATCAAATAAATAAATGTCTAATGATCTACTAAGTCTTTGTATTTGTAACATTTTACTTCTTTATATAAGATTAATAAATTTTATGATAATAAAACAAAGACTAAGTCTTTGTATTTGTAACATTTTACTTCTTTATATAAGATTAATAAATTTTATGATAATAAAACAAAGAAAATCTAAGTAATTTTCTAATGATCAATTAAATTTTCTTATTTATAATATCTTTGGTAAGAGTTTGGAAAAAAAATAACCTTTTTAAATTAAATAAATATATTGTTATAATTGTACTTTAAAAAACTTAAAATAAATTTAGATACTATGAAAAATGTTTGAATTAGAAAAAAAAATAATTGAATTACAGTGAGTCTTGAAGTTACCAATTTTGAATTATTGAACTTTTATGTTCAAGGTTTACCATTTTTGTCTTTTTTTTTTTTTACAAAATTGGGGTTGGGATTTGACTTACCCTTGTTATCTTTGTTGGATTTGAACCTCTGACCTCCAAGGAAGAAACACATGCTCCACTCATCCTCTCTCTCTATATATATAGTTTAAGATTTAGAGGCATTTAGTAGGAGTGAAAGTCTGTTGCCTCAGGTGGCATAGTTTTCCTTGAATAATTGTGATGAGTTAGTCTTCATTAGATGATAAAAGCTAATAGTGGTTGTTTCCACTCTTGATTGACCACTAAGTTATAATAAGTTTTCCCACTCTTATAAAAAAATGAGAATAAATTTAAATTAGTAAAAAATAAAGCAAATTAGTTTTGATTTTCTTTTACAATTACAATTTTAATAAAATTCTAAAAAAAAATCCAAAATTCATTCTTAGATAAACAATCTATTTAGGGATTTTTCCCATTACTAAATCTATCCAAATCTATTTAAATTATCAAAAATGCAATCAAAATTCAAAATTGATAGAGACTTTAACACTGTATATTCCCAAATAGTATCAACTGAAATAAAGTTTTCTTATTGCAAAATTAAACTGCTCCATCAAAAAAACTCCCATTCATTACTAAACCACATAGCCATAAAAATACTCCCATTCATTACTGAACCACAGTTCAAGTGACAGAAACAATGATAAAGTTACACACTTTACTTTGATCAGCACTATGCACAAAACTGAAACACATTTTACATCTCTCTACTAAAGATGTAATGAGGCATCTGCTACAGTAAATATTAAGTAGCTAGATCCTTCGGCCGGCCGTGAACTTGAGTTGTCGTGAAAGAATCGAGGACCCACGTGACCTGCAGCTTGCATGTGAGGGTCTACCCTAATAATAGCGTTGACGACAAAGGCACTGTTCACACACATTTGTTTTCGACGCACTTGAAAGTATTTCTTCGAAGTGAGACCATATGAGTAGCGGATTGTTCAGGCGAGAATGGCGAATGAGTTGGGATATGAGAGGCCACTTCTGGAATGCGTCGAGTTTTATGCGAAACTTGCAACAACTCTGCTTGCATTCGTGGCGGCATGGAGCTTCTTCTCCCGGTGGACAAACAGGAGGCTGCCCCCCGGGCCGTTCCCGTTGCCCGTAATTTATAAATTTGTTGGAGAAAATTTATAAATGTATTGCTAATCTAGCACCATCGTAAAAGACTCCACAAATATGTATTGAATCCAGAGAAGGCAGTAAGTAATCTAGTACCATCGTAAAAGACTCCACAAATATGTATTGAATCCAGAGAAGGCAACAAGTAATTTTTGAAAGATAAAATTGAACCTTCGAAATATCATTTGCAGTTTTTTTTAGGGTTCGTACGGGTTGTTCAGAATGATGATGAATAGAAATGGAATAATGAAATCATGATAACAAAAAAAATCAAAACTTCATTAATGTCAAGCTTACCGTAAAAACTCATAACAACGTTCACCTTTATGCTCAAAAACTCATAACAACGATAACAAGGTTCACTATGTTTGTGTTACATTTATAACTATCACAGCTGCTAACTCGCTGCTGAGAACGCCGAAAGGTAGTGGTTGAGAACAGGTGCAATACACTGAGAATGCGTGATTCCAATATAAAATGTTTGTGGTAATTTGTCTATGGTAATATGAAACGTTTTGATGTATTAGGTTGATAAATGGAACGTGGCAATTACATATCCTTACAGTAATTTTTTAATGTGATTAGGTAAACATTAAAAAGTAAACATGTTAACGGATGCCTTGATAAATGCAAGAAAGTTATGAACAATAAATTTGATCCATTGATTTTGGAGGACGACTAAGAATATGCCAGCATCTTCAATGCATAGGCATCAGATTAGGGTTTAAGGTTAAATAAGGTTAAAAGATCATTAATTATGCCCATTGTCAATAGGTGTACGCCTTTCGGGGTAATGAAGAAAAATGTAGAAACATAATGGAAATAACTGAATCAATCACGGAACCATGATAAACAGAGATAAATAGAATATTGACATAAAAGACATACTCTATAATCATTAATGAGTACATGATTATTTGCTCATTAATGATTATAGAGTATGCCTTTTCTACCAATATTTTATTAATCTCTGTTCATCATGGTCTCCTGATTGCTTCAGTTATTTCCATTATGTTTCTGCATTTTTCTTCATTATGAATCTAACAGTGGTGATGAATGAATAAAAAAGATGGAGTGTCGATAATGAAGATGAAGAAGGAATACATGGGATGATGAATTTAAAACTACAATCGTCGAATGAAATTGCACATTGCATGAGTGGTGAAAGACGCGCCAATAAAACGAAGTGGGCAATATGTTCAATATGATCGAAGTTAGTGTGCAAAAATGCAGAGGTGGACCTCCAATAACCAAGATCAGTGATTTGTTTCTTGAAGGTACGACAGTCCCCGTGCTCTGTGCAACTTTGAATTTTTTGTAAATATACGAGTTTTCAAATCGATGGAATAAGGATGACACAACGAAGTCATAGCATACAAACCCTTAGTGATATCGGTATCTCTATCCTCGATCTGGTAATTGAAATAAGTTTTAAAAACAAAGGTGGCAACAAGATATTTGATTTCTCTCTGTAGTGTTTGTTTACAACTCCAACTCGTGGCCTTGGTGAAAAGATTGGTCACAGACTGCATTATCTCAAACATTAATCACTTAAAAGCTATTATATTGTTTTTACTTTAACTTTATATTAATCTTTTTATTATTCTTGAGGACATAATTTTTGCATGTGAAAGAGAAGAACCACCAGTAACAATCCAACATTTTTTATGTAATTAAAAAAACCCATCCTGATTTGTTTGAAAGGAGATAGAATGGGTCTAAAGTAGGCCATATTGGGTACCCGACACCCAAAGAATCATATCTTATTTTGAAGGAATCTAGTACATTAAAGAATCAAATGCAACTCAATTATTTATGATTTGTAGCTTTGCCTTTGTAAATGCAATGCAATTGAGAAGGGTTCTTTTGCTAACATAAGTAAGATTAGTAGGTAAAGTGAAGAGTATTAATACAAAGGTGGTTTTGTGCTTAGGATAATTATGACCTTTTATGTAATTGAGATAAAAGAAGTTATCAAATCTTTTATAGAGGGTTCCATTTTTGTAATGAATTTATAAGGTGGTTGTAAAGGTGTTATAAGGGGTCCAACAAATTGCATTTGCAAAATTGTATTTGGTGTTATTGTTTAAGTTGTAGACCTACCCAAAATTGAATAAGGGGGTCTTAGGATCTTTGTGTGCATCTAAGTCATTGGTCATCTCTCTTCCATATTCTGCATAATGACAAGAATGGAAGAAATATTTACAATATTGCACACATTAATTAACTCAACTATGGAATATACAATTGCAATAAACAAGTGCACTCTCAGTACAATTATTACTTGTTTACAAGTAACACACAAGAAAGTTGATATGTTCAAAATTCAAAACAAAATGTTATCTGATGAGTTAAATCTCCTTTGACACCAACAATGTGATTTCAACAAACAAAATGACATCAAGGATGAAAATAATGAAGATGCTTAGTTGATGAGTGATGACACTCATAAACATGAAGATGAGTTGGATGGAGTCCCTATGTCAAAAAAAGTTGTGGATAAATGTGGAAAAGAAATTAAAATTGTTTGACCATGGGAAGAATATGAACTAGGATATGAAATCGATATGGACTAGGATATGAAAATAATGTTGACAACCTTTTTCATATTCTTAATTATTGCAAACCTGTTGACTTTGTGAGTGGAGGTTTTTTGAACGATGATAAGAAGATGGAGCTTGAGGATATTGGTAAGGAACAAGTACATGATATTGTTGATCATGATGTTGCTACAGATATTCCAGATTTGTGTGATCATGATAATCGGTCGGATAAAGAACCCATACAGTGCAAAAATTGCCATCGGTTTGGCCATGATAAGTCAAATGTTTTGATCTTCACCCATGCAGATTTTGTGGGAAGACAAATCACCTCTCAGTAAGCTGTCAAAAGAGGAAGCAGAAACATATTCATTTTGAATGGTTAAGGAATTGGCGTTGGAGTTTGGAAGCCAATTTATTGGAGCATTCTTATCGACGAATTTATACACAAGTGCAATTGTACTTGATTGGAGATATTTCTACAGTTGACGGACATGAATGTTTTTCAGTATTGGATGATATAGGGTATGATCGGGGCCTAGTTGTTGTAGTCTTCTGAGTTGAAGATAGAGTCTTCAAAATCCACCGGAAGACGGTTTGATTACCCTTTTCCACTTTCAAAGGGGGTATACCTCATTATCTACACTTCTCACTTTTCAGTTGACAGGGGGGGAATTAGTGAGAAATGTCAGACTTCAAGTTTCAAAGTCTACCTTTGATTTGCAGTTCAGTCAAGACTTGTCCATGTCCTGCATTCTGAATTTGTGTATGTTCAGAATATGATTGTGTGTCTGTTCAGAATATGATTGTAATTGGGTGTATGATCGGTTGTACCCAACACCCCTGAGTTTTTGTTCCAAGTTGTAATTATTTCCATAGGCTGTTATATTCCCCATCTATTTATTAAGTCATGTTGAGTCAGGCAACTATATTCCTCTTGTCCATAGAGAAGATGTTGTGTCAAGTTGTGGCATGAAGCACTGTGTAGCTTGATAGCAATCTCATGTTCATATTGAGAGACCAAAGTATGTGAACAAAGATCAAATATGAAATAAGCATGTAGTCTTGTTCCTAATTGTTGTTGATATGGTTTGTGGTAATCCTAAAACCATCAATTTAGTAGAAGTCTTCATCTTCTGCTAGTTTTTTAGGGTTCAGAGAGCATCTTCAACAAACCCTATGAATATTCGCTTGACACATTGTTGATTTTCAAGTAGTGGCAGTTTTTTCAGGCAAGAACGAACTTATGATTAAGGGGGGATGTTAAAAACTCTAATCATAGTTCGTTGGTTACCTAACTCTTATACAGTTACATGACAATTATGGTCTTTTGTATTATATATGTACGTCTATGTACATGATTATTTTATCATTAATGATTATAGAGTATGCATTTTCTGTCAATATTCTCTTTATCTCCGTTCATCATGGTTTCATGATTGCTTTAGTTATTTCCATTATGTTTCTGCATTTTTCTTCATTATGAATCCAACAATTTGAACATGTGACTTCCAAGGAAGAAACACATGCTCTTAACTATTAGGCTCACTCATGTTATCTCTATATATAGTATAAGATTCAGAGGCATTTGGTAGGAGTGAACCTGTGACCTCCAAAGAAGAAACACATGTTGTTAACCATTAGGCCCACTCATTCTCTTTGGCTCTCTCTCTATATAGTCTAAGGCATTTGGTAGGAGAGAAAGTCTGCTCCAGGTGGCATAGTTTTCCTTAAATAATTGTTTTGAATAACTGTGATGAGTCATCCTTCATCAATTGATAGAAGCCAACAATGGTTGTCTCCATTGTTGGTTGACCACTGAGTTATAGTAAGTTTTCCCATTGTGATAAAAAAGATGGAAATACAATTTAAATTAGTGAAAAATAGAGTAAGTAAGTTTAAATTTTTTTAGAGTTATAATTTTGATAAAATTCTAGTAAAAAAATCTAAAATTCATTCTTAGATGAACAATATATTTGGGGATTTTTCCCACTGATAAATGTATTTAGATTATCGAAAATTCAATTAAAATTCGAAATTGATACAAACTTCAACAATGTATATTCCCAAATCCTATCAACTGAAAGAAAGTTTGCTTATTGAAAAATTAAACAGCTCCATCAAAAAACTCCCATTCATTACTAAACCACATAGCCATAAAAATACTCTCATTCATTACTAAACCACATTTCAAGTGACATAAACAATCATAAAGTTACACACTTTACTTTGATCAACACTACCCACAAAGTTGAAACACATTTTACATCTCTAAACTAAAGATGTAATGAGGCATCTGCTACAGTAAATAAACAAGGGAGGTTGCAGAGCAACAAGTCCAAGTCCCTTCCCAGAAGGTAGAGGAGCTTGTTGTCTACCTTTAAAACAGAGCAATATGGTTGTCAGAACAATGCTAAATGGCTTAACTAAAGGGGAGGGTGAGATCTGACAGCCTTATACTAGATTAATTTATTAACAAGGTTACGTTTTCAAACGTCGATTAGTCCTAAACTCAATTGTCGATTTAAGGTTGATATGAATTCTTCGGGACTATCACAAAAATATTGATCGATTAGATAAGACTTTACTTATCAAATAAAACCTCATATTTGACAACAATGATTATTACAACAAAGTATTCCTTCCAATACCATTAAGGGAAATGCATTTAAAATTAATTAACTGCCTAGTAACCCAGGGTAAAAACAAAAAAAACACAAGATTTGTACAAAAGGAAAGTAAATCAACAGGATAACTATGCAATTCCTTATAAGCGAACAATATTATATGTTTTTCACAACTTCATCAGACCATAGGAACCATCTGATTCACGTCAATATCACTTCTTTGAATTTAACACATATAAGATCTCAATAGCAGCCGACGCCTTTTAACTAACAATTGGCTTCTATCACGCCCATGCAATACGAACCATCCCTAGATCACGATCGGCAAGTGCTTTGAATATAATAAGCTAGGGCTACAACCACATGTGGGGCCTCCAAAGCTCAAGTAAAAAATATATTAAATAGAGCTATATTCATACGTGTTTCTATGTAACACATAGATCTATGCAGTAGCTCCATTGCACATCTAAATTCCATGCAACTCATTGTCCATAAATCAATATTGACGTTAGATGTTTAGTGGGTAACTCTGTGGCAAATGCCATGTGTTGTCCATGAGTCACATCAACCTGCCACAGTCTTGTCGACCTAGGTATAGTTTCACATAGGACCCTGGTTAGCTCGAGTTATGAAGGTAGAAGGGGAAGGATGGTCCCCGTTACTGGCACGTCTTCAACTTCATCTTTGGCCACCCAGATTATGACTCCATTTTCTCTTGCAAAACAAAATTTGAGTTTGTTTAGTTGCAAAAAATTATCCACAAATTGCAAAGAAAAGGATGGTTATAAAACCTATAGCTATGGATCTGCTTCCATAACTATCTTGTCCAGATTTTTTCAGGTTCAATTTCTTTGGTGCTAAGTGGAGACACGGTGTTTTCCAACCATGATTTACGTATTATGGTTATGGTGTGAGAGGTTTCCATGAACTTCTATCTCTCATGGTTTCCACGACCAAGAAATAATAAAAAGTCTTTGAATTTTATGATTTCCCCTGCAACACCAGTTGATCTGGGAATGCCTTACCGAAGGCCATGGTAGTCGTCTTCCCTAGCCTGTGTTGTCGGTGGGACTTGACTACAACACTGTTAGTTCAGTTCGATGCAGACATCCTTTTCGATCAAATTATTGGCAAAGAAACTCATTGCAAGGCTCTGATCTATGTTGAGAACTAGGCAGGGTGTATGGGAATTTGATAAGAGGAGGGAGTATTGATATACATCTACAATCAGAGTTGTTAGGCGACGCAAGATGTGTGAGCAGGGTCGGGCAAGGTCGCTTTGGATTTGGTTGCACGTGCAGGTAGCATGTGTGAACTCAGGTGGGCATGTAATGAGTGCAGTTCACCCGAGGATCGACATCGACGACGATTTTTTGGATCGATGAGAGAAATTAAACGAAACTTAGTTCTATAGAAGCTAGTAACAATAGGACTACTGCTACTCTTTCCCCTAAATATTTTGCATGACCCACTTCATATAATATGCAGAAGACAAGAAATGAAACATCCAAACATGATTTTGATAGGGGAAATGAGAATTCTACTATTCAAGGTTTCAAAATTGTGAAAAACGCAATGAGGTCGTGTAGTCTAGGGATTGATTTTTCTGTGGGTTTGTCGGTGTGAGACTATTCCTATCCCTTTATTTTGATGCCAGGAGAATGGAACGCGAGGTAGTGATTACATGAAATGGATATGGTAGCCTTCTCACTAAGATCTTGAACCCACCCTCTCTAACTGTTCAATCGTTGCCTCTCACCTGCAAGCAGCAACAAGACATGATCAAGGATGATGACATTGATTATCCCAACACCCAAATGGTTATACTTGGTACCCATACATCAGATAACAAACCCAACTATCTAATTCGATCCGAAGTCCAACTCCATGATGGTACTTAAGATGAAGATGGTGATGGCAATATCAAACAACCCCCAGATAAAATGAAACTTGAAACCTTTGGAGGTGCAATTGGGAAGGTCTAAATTTTTTCTAACATTTTAACTCCATTTTTATGAAGTTCTAGTAATTTGATCAATTCTTATATGCAATTCGTTTCTTGTTATAGGTTTGAATATATCAACAGATAAACCATCGGAAGGAAGTGAACTGGGCGAGATACATGCCTCAAAACCCCACAATCATTGCAACAAAGAATGTGAATGCATATGTTTCTGTGTTCGACTACAATAAACACCCATCCATGCCTCCCCAGGAAGGACGTTGCAATCTGGAACTGGGGCTTCAAGGCCATGAGGCTGAAGGCTATGTCTTGTCTTGGAGTCCCCTCAAGGAAGGCCACATGTTGAGTGCTTTAGATGATGCCCAAATTTACCTCTAGGACATCACTGCAGCTCCCAAATCCCCCAAGGTGGTGGAAGCTAGCCAAAAATTTCGGGTATGCTTTTGGCTTCCTCTATTCTTAAGATATTTTTGGAAACCCTAGCTTGTTTTGGGAATCTTTCAAATTGTAAGTGATAAAGTCATAAAAGCCTAATTATTCTGGTTTCCTGATGTTTTATTTTTAGTTTGATCATATATTCAAACATATATAAGTAAACATATATAAGTTAGAGGCTTACCAGATAGAGGAATCAATCATTGCTTTCTCAAGCTTGCCAATTCTCCATGAAATATATATTGCAAAAATTGCAGGAGGCCCACGAGAATAAATCCATGGGTTAGTGAGTGAGGAGCCCTGAAAACATGGGTTGGGACCGCTGCTGATATTCACCGAGCCTTGAAAACATGGGTTGGGACCACTGCAGATATTCGCCGGGGAGAACCAACAATGAGCAGTAAGAGAGAAACCTTAGACCCAACCTGCTAGAGTCCAAATTTACCAGAATAGAATTGCGGGCCAGATTTTCTCCCGACAAAAGGTAGAATCTCTTTCTATTTGATATATAGCTGGCAATCTGAAAGTTTAGTTCAAATTGCAGGAATAAGTGGTTGAAAAATTGCAGATTGCAAGCAATATGAGGTAATAAGAGAAACGTGAGCGATACACATGGGCAACATGTGAACAACCAACGATTCAACACCAATGTGACAATTCCAATAAGGTGGCAAGTCAAGACAATTCCAATAGTTAAGATTAAAAAATTGTTTAACATTTAATGTCAAGATCTAATACTAGACTTAGTTCTATCATTACTTAAGTTCGCCAAACTTACACTTGAAATATGCACCTCAAAGTTCTTTAAGCTAAAATGATGTTAAAGGGTTTCTTGGAAAGAGGCCAAATAAAACGTCAAAATTTAAAAATTTAAAACTTTGGACTAAAAACAAAATGAACGTTGAAAATTTGTATTACGTTGAAAAATTGTATTACATTGCTTTGTTAAATCCATTGGTTTCCGTGGCATAGTAATAAAACGTTGGAAAATCGATTACTATTAGTCCCTGCAGCCCTATGGACAGGGACTAATAATAAGTAGCTAGATCCATAGGCCCTGCATCTTGCATGTGAGGGTCTACCCTAAAGTTCTGTTAAGGCCGCGCCTTCCCCATAATAGCGTTGACGACGAGGGAACTGTTCACACACATTTGTTTTCGACGCACTGGAGAGTATTTCTTCGACGTGAGACCATACGAGTAGCTGATTATTCAGGCGAGAATGGCGAATGAGTTGGGATATGAGAGGCCACTTCTGGAATGCGTCGAGTTTTATGCGAAACTCGCAACAACTCTGCTTGCATTCGTGGCGGCATGGAGCTTCTTCATCCGGTGGACAAACAGGAGGCTGCCCCCGGGGCCGTTCCCGTTGCCCGTCATCGGAAACCTTCACCTGCTGGGAGACCTTCCACACCAAGCGCTGGCAGCTCTTTCCACAAAATACGGTCCTCTCCTGTCTCTCCAACTCGGCTCCGCGCTCACCTTGGTCGTCTCTTCTCCAGATATGGCCAAGGAGTTTCTCAAGACTCATGATCAGATTTTCGCCAGCAGACCTCCATCCGCGGCCGCTAATTGTTTGTGGTATAATTGCTCCGACATTGGCTTTGCTCCCTACGGCCCTTACTGGAGGCAAATGCGTAAGCTCTGCGTTTTACAGCTGCTCAGCTCCAGGCGCTTGGATTATTTGCGCTTCATAAGAGAAGAGGAAGTCTCTGCTATGATTCGCTCTATTTTGAACTCAAATCCCGAACAGGGCTCTAGTCCCGTAAACATGAACAAAACCCTGTCAAACCTTGCGTTCGCTATAGTCTGCAGGATGGCCTTCAGTAAGAAGTATTCTGACCAAGACTCTATTGGCAGCAAAAGAATCATTTCCATGATGAAGGAAACCAATCTGCTAGCCGGTGCTTTTAACATCGGAGATTACATACCATACTTGGCCTGGATGGATCTGCAAGGCCTCAACCGTCGCTTGAAGCGCATGCATAAGACACAAGATGAGTTCCTCGAGAAAATAATAGAGGAACACGTTATGCAGAATGACCCCAACGGCA
>JZKD02S1613871.1:156890-169419 GCA_000966675.3 Picea glauca | reverse complement strand
TAAACAAACAAGCACATAAGAACACTTATCTTTTATGAAAAGTCACCAACTGCATGCATTACTCAAACATTCCTCACATCCATAGACATTGTTTCTCATAATCTTTCAGCAACAGGTCACCCCCGAGTCGAGGCTCGAACTCCACCAAGGAAAAAGGATTCCTAATGCCAATCTATGGTCTAACAAAAAGTGAAATTTCTCATTCCAAGGTGTCGATTTTTGCAACTAGTCTATAGTCCCTCATTCCCCACATGGTTTTCCAACCCTAGGAAGTGTGACCCTTCTCTTCTCAACAGTCCTTCAGCTTCCCCACTTCCCTTTTGAAGCTTTGACAATAGGTCATATCAAGAAGTCTCATAGAACTGCAACTAATTCCCAGTGCACCTGGGAAAAATTACCAACCAATCTCTCACCTAGAGAGATTGCTCATGGGCCTGAAAATCCACCTTGTATACAACCTATGAGCCTGAAAACACACTTCTTCAATCATACCAAGATTTTCCCAAGCACATGATTAAGCCCTTATCATAATTATAGAAAAATACAAACTTATATTCCTTTGAATGATGGAGGGAAATAACATATGATTCCCAATGGATAATCCCCCTCGAATTACACTAAGGATGACAATATATATATTGCATGCCTTCAAATCAACACTTGTCACCTTCAGAATTAACTTTAGCCACTTTGTGACTCGTTCCCATCCCTCAGGAACTTAGGATAAATAATATATCCGTAAATTACACTTTTTGTAAATATTATTAAAATATTCCCCCCTTCTTCCCTTTTTTCGGTGGATTTCAGCCCCTGATCTCTTTTCTTATGAGTCAGCCGGTTCGCAGTGATGTAATATATTAATAACTTGAGTGTGATACACTTTACCAGAATAGGTGCACTAGCCTATTTGTGTCTTGTCTCACTAGACCAATAGTCACACAAGCTCTCTGACCCCAACATATATTCCACAATGTTCCGTGCATGCAAGTAAGTGTGAGAGAATGATTGTGATATATATATATATATATATATATAACAATCATTCTCTCACACTTACTTGCATGCACGCAACATTGTGGAATATGCACAACCTCCCTTGATGCAAAATCTACATGCACTAGCTCATGTACGTGCAACACTATGGAATGTGTGCACCTATTCTTTGATAGAAATCCCTACACACTCCACAGGTGTAAGAAAAACCAAAACTTGGTACCAAGGCTCACTAGCATATATGTACATTACATTTACACTTGTTGTCAATGGCTCACTGGCCTATATGCATCATTACATTGTGCACTACTCAGGTGTGCACAAAACCAAAATGGCTCACCAGCTTATATACGCAACAAAAAATGGGGTTCGGATTTGGGACATTACATTCCCCTCCCCCTTATTTATGCAATGTCCTCAGTGCATTATATTCACATGTACATACAAAACTTCAAAAAAAATAAAAAAGATGAGGATACTCTGCTCGCATATAATCCTTGTGCTCCCAAGTTGCATCCTCAAGAATGTACCACATCCATTGTACCTTTACGAAATCCATGGCTCAATTTTGAAGCTACTTGACTTTCCGGTCCAATAAGTAAATCAATCACACTCAAAAATCACCTTGTGGCCCCACTTGAATCACATTCCACTCAATGGCATGATTAGCATCAGGTACATACTTCTTAATCAATGACACATGGAAAACATTATGAATACACAAGGATGTAGGCAATGAAAGCATATACGTGATAGGACCAATCCTCTCTAGGATTTCAAATGGCCCACAGTAATGCACTGATAACTTATAACATTTTCCCAACCTCAGAGAACTATGTCTTGATTTTACTTTCAAGAATATGTGATCCCCCCACTTCAAACTCTTAATGGGTTCTACCTTTATCTACATAATTATTTCCTATCCTGGGAAGCCTTTAAATTCTATCTTATCTTTACCATCTTCTCTTCCATTTCTTGGAGCAGATATGGCCCAACTACAGTGCGATTAGTTGGGTTGTCCCAACTCACTTGTATGTTGCACTTTCTACCATAAAGTGTCTCGAATGGGCTCATTTTTAAAGATTATCTATACCCATTGTTGTAAGAAAACTCTACCAAGTGAAGGTATTCTTCCCATTTTGATGGTTTATCCATCACATACACCCTGAGCACATATTCAATCACTCGATTTACCCTCTATGTATGTCCATATGAATCAGGTTGATATGTTGTTCTAAAGTTCAAATTTGTTCCAAATCCTTTGAATAGCCCTTTCTAAAAGTTCGACGTGAACTTAGGATCTCTATCAGACACAATTGTCTTAGGAACACCATGCATCTTAGAAATTTTGTGCATGAAAATGTTAGCAATGTTGGTTGCCTTGTGCGTTGACTTCACTGGAATAAAATGAGAAGATTTAGTAGGTGCTACCACCATAATAGAATCATGTTGCTTGGAATTCCTAGGAAACTTAGTTATAAAATCCATCGTTATAACTTCCCACTTCCACTCAGGAATGGGAAATGGTTGTAGCAATCCAGGTGGATGTTTGTGCTCAGCCTTGACCTTCTGACATTCGAGACATCTAGCAATAAAATCAGCAACTTCATAATTTTTCATACCTAGCCAATAGTATTGATTTTTTACTATGACAATTGTCTTCTGGTAACCTAGATGTCCAGCATAAGGAACCTTATGCATCTCTCAAAATATAAGACTTTTCAACTCTTGATCATTTGGCACATAGATTGTGTGCTTATACATGAGGATTCCATCCTCTCTTAGCTCATAACCTTCAAATTTTTGCTGTGACATACCTTGTTCTAAAGTATCATTTATGTATACATAACACAAATTTTATTAGGCAACTTCTAAAATTATACCACTCAAAACTGATTTACACATACTAACAGTTGTAGCATGCATCTCATGCACCCTCCTGTTGAGTGCATCATCCACCTTGTTCTATTTTCCTCTAATATGATTTATATTGAAGTCATACTCACTGAGCAACTCTAACCACCTACTTTGTCTAGAATTTAAACTTGGTTTTCCAAACAAATATTTCATACCATAATGGTTTGTTCCCAGTTCAAATATTTTACCCATGAGATAATGTAGCCACATATTCAAGGCATGCACTATATCTACCAATTCTAAATCATGAGTATCATAGAGCCTTTCATGCTCTTTCAACTTCCTTGATTTGTAGCATACTACATGTCCATTTTGACTAAGGACTCCACCAAGTCCTTCCTTGCATGCATATGTACACACAATGAAGTTTGCATCAGGATCAACAATTCTCAAAATTGGCACACTTGTCAACAAACTCTTCAAGTGTTGAAAACTCCTTGCACAATCCAGAGTCCATTCAAATTGTGAACCTTTCTTTTGCAAAGATGTAATTGGAAGCACAATCTGTGAGAATCCTTCGATACACCTTTTGTAGTACCCTTCCAATCCCATAAAGGATCTCACTTCTGTTACATTTCTTGGTGTTGTCCATTCCTCAATCACTTTTATCTTCATTGGGTCCACAACTATTCCTTCCTCTAAAATGATATGACCCAAGTAATGAATCTTTCTATGGTAAAATGAACACTTTATCAACTTTGCATGAAGTTGATGCTCCCTCAATACCTGCAACACCATCCTCAAGTGTTGTTCATGCTCTTCTTCGTACTTTGACTAAATAAGTATGTCATCCAAAAATACAATGACAAACTTATCTAAAGAATTTCTAAAAACTGCATTCATTAAACACATGAAGATAGTTGGTGCATTCAAAAACCCAAATGGAACCACTATAAACTCATAATGACCATAACTTGTTTTGAAGGCAGTCTTACTGATGCAGGAGAATCTCTCCATATCAGCCAGCCAGTCAGATAGCCACGTCAACGCGCATGCATTCATATGCTAAAAGGGAGGCGCAACCTCATTAGAATTTGAATTGAATGTAATTTAATGTTCTTAGGCTTTTGAGCCATGGAATTCGTGCCTTTATGCAGGCATTAGGTAGATCGGCCTTTATTGTAGATCGGCTAAGATCTAGATCCAGATGATGGACTAGACAGTCCATTGAATGTAATTTATTAGAGTAGGTAGACCTGGAGGGAAGCTCTCGATTGAGCCCTCAGGTAAAAGAGATTTTCATATCTCATTTTGAGTTAGCATGGTTGTAGGAGGGAAGATCCAGAGAGAGCTCGAGAACACCTTTGTAAAATACAGGCGATTGCCATTTTTAATAGAAACAACAGCAGTTTTTCCTGCATATGTTATGTCTTATATACATGCCTATGGGTGTTCATTATATGATATGATTGTGTGTTGTTATCATGCCATTGCAGGGAGTGTTCTTGATTTTAGGTTGAAGGTCTTTGAGGATTCACACTAGGAGGGTGTGGCAGAACGCAGAGGGTTCTAAGAGCCGTGCACAGAGGATGCATTTCTGTACTCTAAGGAGTCAGGCAAAGACGTGATGTGGCACAAGACTGAGATCAACAACTCAGGAGGAAGACCTTTGGGGTTGTTGAACACCTCAAGAGGCAAGGTTGTGTGAGAGGAACATAATTGCATACAGAACTTTGCTGTGAATTCTAAAAGATCTGCCAAGTGGGCATTGAGCAAGTGCATAGGTGCACAGAAGAAGAACTCTGTTGTGAGTTCAAAAGACAGAATCACTAAGGATTCTGAGAGCTCTACCAGGAGGTCATCAAGTAGGTGCAAAGGGTGCACAGGAAGACAGAACTATTGAACGTTATGTGGGGAAGAGACTCCGCCAGGAGGGCGTCGAGGAAATGTGAAAGCGGTCACAAGAGAACAGAGAACTCTTTGAGTTCTGCCATTTGAAGAAAGAGTCCACTGAGGGACCTTTATTGGGTTGTTGAACACCCAGAAGGCTTAGCAAGGAGGTTGCTTGAGCAAAGGACCAGGAAGGTCTAGGTATTCTCCATCTGTGGGGAAGGCAAGACAGAAATCCCTTAGGGGCCTAAGTGATTGTACAAGCTCAGGAGGGATGGCATCGTGTGTGCATAGAGGTTATGCAAGGAGGGAAGACATCAAAATCCTTCGAAGGAGCTGAGCATACAAGCTCAAAAGGAATAACGCTTTTACGTGCATTAGTGGAACTCAGGGTGGAGGAGTTCGCGCAAGAGGAAGGAAGGCAAAGGTCAGAACCTTTGAAGACTCAGAATTCCTCTAAGTGTAGGACGAAAGCATGTGAAGCTCAGGAGGGGCACAACAATTGTCATATCGGCCTAAAGAGAATAGATATGGACCGTTGGATTTCCACATCCAGGAAGGTGCATAAGAGAGCACATAGGACAGATGATCTGAGCCATCAGATGAGGAGAAGAAATCCCATCAGCCGTCAGATCAGGAGGAATTGCACAGAGATTTTCCTCTGGAGGAGGAGAGCACGAGGAGAATGGGTCTGAGTCATCATATCTGAGATAGATACCCAATAGCCGTCGGATCTGCGGAAGATGCACGAGGTTTAGTCATCGAAATATCATCCATCGGGAAATCGGAGTTCTCATGGTCATGAGAACTGGGACTTAGAAAGTCTCGAAATCCTGAGAGTTAATCTGAGCCGTCCATCTGAGGAGGGGCACGTGTCACACGATTGTTCGTTCTGGAGATCTGAGGCACCGAGCATTGGGACTCGCAGGTCTCAAATCGGCGACATAATCTAGATCGTCCGTTCCGTGGATAGGTGGAAAGAATCCATCGAAGGATCGAGATATCGGCATTCAGAAAATCGGGGTTCTCAAGTTTGAGGGAACTAGGGCATCAGAAGTCCTGAAATCCCGATGAGATCGGGATCATCTGTTGGGGGGTCGTGCGAAAACCAACAGCGCACAGGGGAAAAGCCGCGATGGGAGTCAATGTGAAGGATAGGTGTCAGTCACCTGGGAAGAGTCAGGAATCAGGATATCAGAGATCCCGGGCATATAGGTTTCATGCATTTCAAAATCACGATACGCGATTTCCCGACACCATCAGAACCGTTAGTTCAGTGGAAACGTGGTAGAGATCTACACTGTCGGAGGAAGTCCCGACAGGAGGTCATTCATCGGCTAATCGGGAATTGGGATATCGGGGATTCTGGTGATGAGAGTTTTGTGCATTAGAAAATCGCGATATGTGATTTCCCGATAAGGCCTTGGAGCATGGGAGCCAGCTGTCATCACAGCAAAGGAGGAGAATAGGTGGAAGATTTTCGAGACAGGCGAAAGGACCGTTGAAAGGTCAACGAACGGGACCCATCGGAGGATCAGGAATCAGAGTTTCACGAGTCCAGAGGACAAGGCATCGGGACACTTGAAGTCACAAAACCCGAGGAGGAATCTGAGCCATCCATCTACAGGACAGGTGGCAAAGGATCGGCGTTGTCGGCATTTTTTTTATCGAGATATCGGAGATCCCAGGCACAAATGTTTCGTGCATTCATAATCGCGACCCACAAAACCCTGATGAGTGGGGGCCAGCTGTTAGCACAGCAGAGCGGCAGGATAGGAGTGGAATAAGGTCACGGTCACAGGGATTGATCATATGAGCGGGAGTTGAGCCGGGAGGGCCAGTATGTGGAAGCGCTCATCAGAGAATTGGTGATCGGGGATTCACGAGGACGGTGGTTGGTGACAGCAGAAAGTTTGAAACCTCGAAAACCCCGATACAGAGTAGGGGATAACCGTGGTTAAGTGCAGAAACCATGAAGGGTGAAGAAGGACCTGTGGATCGGGTTGTTGCAGCAATGATTCTCGAGGGAATCCAAGGAGCTAATTCAGCTCACGAAGGAGTGGAATCGAACGATCCTGTGAGCGGGTGAGTCTGAGGTGTAGGAACACCCTCGCCTGCGTCAAGTGGTATCTACTCCACAACTACAAAAATCATGAGCTCCTGCTCATGAGCTTCCCCTGTAGCTGTTGGAAATCCTCCTGGATCCCAAACGAATCTGTGGAGCTTCCCATCTGCTCCATTCTGCTACTGTTGTTGCTTCTGCTGCGCTGTTGCTGTTGCTGCTTCCTTTCTGCTCAGCCTCTCCTCGCTGGCAGTTTCTGCTGACTCTACCATCAACCTTCTGATAGCTTCTTTTACCTCATCTAGCTGCTCCAGTGGTTGGTCCTGTTGTTGCAGTCTCCTCAGCTGCAAAATTTTTTTTCCATTTGGCAGATCATCATGATCTCCCAAGCCTCCTTCATCCATTTCCAACTTCACCTGTTGGATGTGCATGCCCTGCACTTTTACCCTCTCCTCCAGGGATTCTAATTGATCCCACAGATTAGCAAAGCACATGTTGTCTATGTCTTCTTCCTCTTCTTCTTCTACTTGGGCAGTCTGCACCATCTGCACCAATTCGTCTTGGATAGTCATCATCAGTTGTGACTGTTCCTCTGTTGTTGCACCATCTACAACAGAATTTTCTACCTTCTCCTGGGAAAATGGTAGGAATATTCCAATTCCCCCAATCATCAGAAGATAATCCTGACCTTTCACCTCTATCAACTGCACCTGCTGATCTACACTCACCTCTGAATTTATGAGACCCTCAAACAGTCTCATCTGCTCTGTTAGCTTCTCGGGCTGAACCAAATTCATCTGTTCATCCCTGCCCACCTGGAAATATGGGATTCTTCCACTACTTCCCTAGCAGATTATGAGATCAACTGATCCCATCTTCATTAGCAACCCTTTCTGAATTGAAATCTCCTCTGAGTCCATGAGACTTTCCATCAGTCTCAAATTTTCACCTTTGCCCACCTGGCAGTCCAAGATGCTTTCGCTACCCTCCTGGCAGTCTTCGAGATCCCCACCTGATCTCCTTTCATTGCCCAGTTGGCAATGCAAGGTTTCCTCACTATCCTCCTGACAGTCCATGAGATATTCAGCTGATCTCAATTCGTTGCCCTCTTGGAAAACTGAAATTTTTACTTCTCTGCCCTCCTGATAGTGCTTGAGATCCTCATATGACCCCAATTCAAATTTTTCATCATCCCAATCATCGAGACCTTTTCCAGTCTCTGGCCAATAGTGATCAATCATCTCTTCCTCTGTGGCCTTGAGGGTTTCATCATACCTCAACCATCTCTTTAATATCATGCACTGTCTTTTGACCATCAGTTGCCTGACTGGTCATTTCACCTTTCGCGTCTTCATGGGCCATTCATATACCCATCTCAACTTGGCTTTCTTTTCCTGCCTCATCCACAGTTCCATCTTCTCTATGTATACTTTTAATTCATAGATCTTTCTAGTCTCTTCTTCAACCCATTCAGAAAGCTTTTATGCCTTGATATTCTTTCTATGGCCTTCAGTAGCCATCTTGTTGTCCCTGTATCCCTCCCTGACAGATCTACTGTTGTCACTCTGCATCTTGAGTGTTTCCAACTTCATCGTACATTCCTGCTGGTTGTCTATGGACTGTTGCCTTTCTGTAAGAAAGTCCTCACTAACTTTGTCTTCCTTCACTTGCCTTCTCCTCTCTTCTTGAAGTATACAAACAGAGTTCTAGCTCTGATACCACTTGACGCAGGCGAGGGTGTTCCTACACCTTAGATTCACCCGCTCACAGGATCATTCAATTCCACTCCTTCGTGAGCTGAATTAGCTCCTTGGATTCCCTCGAGAATCAAAGCTGCAACAACCCGATCCACAGGTCCTTCTTCACCCTTCACAGTTTCTGCACCTAATCGCGGTTATCCCCTACTCTGTATCGAGGTTTTCGGGGTTTCGACCTTCCCGCTGTCCCCAACCACCATCCTCGTGAATCCCCGATCACTGATTCTCCAATGAGCGCTTCCACGTACTAGCCCTCTCGGCTCAGCTCCCGCTCATATGATCAATCCCCGTGACCGTGACCTTATTCCACTCCTATCCTGCCGCTCTGCTGCGCTGACAACTGGCCCCCGCTCATCGAGATTTCGCGGGTCGCGATTCTGAAATGCACGAAACCTTTGTGCCCGAGATCTCCGATATCCCGATAAAAGAAATTCTGACGGCGTCGATCCTTTGCCACCTGTTATGCAGATGGATGGCTCAGATTCCTCCTCAGGTTTCACGACTTCAAGTGTCCCGACACCTTGTCCTCTGGACTCGCGAAACTTCGATTCTCGATCCTCCGATGGGTCCCGTTCGTTGACCTGTCAATGGTCCTTTCGCATGTCTCAGAAATATGCCACATGTTCTCCTCTTTTGCTGTGATGACAGCTGGCTCCCATGCTCCAAGGCCTTATCGGGAAATCGCGTATCGCGATTTTCCAATGCACAAAACTCTCGTCACCGAAATCCCTGATATCTCGATTCCCGATTAGCCGATGAACGACCTCCTGTCAGGACTTCCTTTGACGGTGTATATATCTACCATGTGCCCACTGAATGGACGGTTCTGATGGTGTCGGGAAATCGTGTATCGCAATTCTAAAATGCATGAAACCTATGTGCTTGGGATCTCCGATATCCCAATTTCCGACTCTTCCCAAGTGACTGACACCTGTCCTTCACACTGACTCCCGTCGTGGCTTTTCCCCTGTGCATTTTTGGTTTTCGCGTGTCCCCCCAACAGACGATCCTGATCTCGTCAAGATTTCGGGACTTCTGATGCCCTAGTTCCCTTGACCTTGAGAACCCCAATTTTCCAAATGCCGATATCCTGATCCTTCGATGGATTCCTGCCACCTGTCCATCGAACGGAAGGTCCAGATTATGTCACCGATTCAAGACCTACAAGTCCCAATGCTCGGTGCCTCGGATCTCCAGAACGGATGATCGCGTGACACGTGCCCCTCCTCAGATGGACGGCTCAGATTAACTCTCAGGATTTCGAGACTTTCAAAGTCTTGGTTCTCATGACCTCGAGAACTCTGATTTCCCTATGGCTGATATTCCGATGACTAAACCTCATGCAGCTTCCGCAGATCCGATGACTATCGAGTATCTGTCTCATATCTGACGACTCAGACCCGTTCTGCTCGTGTTCTCCTCCTCCAGAGGAAAATCTCTGCGCAATTCCTCCCAATCTGACGGCTGACGGGATTTCTTCTCCTCATCTGATGGCTCAGATCATCTGTCATGTGTGCTCTCCTGTGCACCTTCCTGGATGTGGAAATCCAACGATCCAGATCTATTCTCTTCAGGCCGATCTGACGGCTGTTGTGCCCCTTCTAAGCTTCACATGCTTTCGTCCTGCACTTAGAGGAATTCTGAGTCTTCAAAGGTTGTGACCTTTTCCTTCCTTCCTCTTGCGCGAACTCCTCCACCCCGAGTTCCACTAATGCGCATAAAAGAACTATTCCTTCTGAGCTTGTATCCTCGGCTCCTTCGAAGGATTTTGATGTATTCCCTCCTTGCAAAACCTCTACGCACACACAATGTCGTCACTCCTGAGCTTATACAATCACTCAGGCCCCTAAGGGATTTCTGTCTTGCCTTCCCCACAGATGGAGAATACCTAGACCTTCTTGGTCCTCTGCTCAAGCAACCTCCTTGCTAAGCCTTCTGGGTGTTCAACAACCAAATAAAGGTCCCTCAGTGGACTCTTTCTTCAAATGGTAGAACTCAAAGAGTTCTCTGTTCTCCTGTGCCAACTTGCACGTTTCCTCGATGCCCTTCTGGCGGAGTCTTTTCCCCACAAAACGTTCAATAGTTTTTTCTTCCTGTACACCCTTTTCACCTGCTCGATGCCCTCCTGACAGAGCTCTCAGAATCCTTAGTGATTATGTCTTCTAAACTCAAAGCAGAGTTCTTCTTCTATGCACCTATGCACTTGCTCAATGCCCACTTGGCAGAGCTTTCAGAATTCATAGCAAAGTTTTGTCTGCAATTGTGTTCCTCTCACACAGCCTTACCACTTGAGGTGTTCAGAAACCCCAAAGGTATTCCTCCTGAGTTGTTGATCTCAGTCCTGTGCCACATCACATCTTTTCCTGACTCCTCAGAGTACAGAAATGCATCCGCTGTGCACGGCTCTCAGAACCCTCCACGTTCTGCCACACCCTCCTAGTGTGAAGCCTCAAAGACCTTCAACCTGAAATCAAGCACACTCCCTGTAGTGGCATGATAACAACACACAATCACAGCATATAATGAACACCCACAGGCATGTATATAAGACAGAACATATGCAGGAAAAAGTGCTGATGTTTCTATTAAAAATGGCAATCACCTGTATTTTACAAAGGTGTTCTCGAGCTCTCTCTGTCTCTTCCCTCCTACAACCATGCTAACTCAAAATGATATATGAAAATCTCTTTTACCTGAGGGATCAATCAAGCACTTCCCTCCAGGTCTACCTACTCTAATAAATTACATTCAATGGACTGTCTAGTCCATCATCTGGATATAGATCTCAACTGATCTACAATAAAGGTCGATCTACCTAACGCCTGCACAAAGGCATGACTTCCATGGGTCAACAGCCTAAGCACATTAAATTACATTCAATTCTAATTCTAATGAGGTTGTGCCTCCCTTTTATCATATGAATGCATGCGCGCTGACGTGGCTATCTGGCTGGCTGGATGATATGGAGAGATGCTCCTGCATCACTTACTAATGTCTTCTTCCTTAATTCTCACCTAGTGATATCCAAATATGAGATCAATTTCTGAAATTATCTGTGCACCCATTAGCTGATCAAACATGTCAACTATCCTTGGAAAAGGATACTTGTTCTTCATGGTTACCTTATTCAAATTCTTGAAGTCAATGCAGAGTCTCAGTGTACCATATCTATTCTTCACAAAGAATATCGAGGCACCTTAAGGTGATAGACTTGGGCATATATACCCCTTCTTCAGAATCCCTTCAAGTTGCATCTGCAACTCCTTCAATTCTGGTGTACTCATCCTAAAAGGATTCTTTGATATAGGAGTTTCTCTCGGTATCATATTTATAGAGAAGTTGGTATCTCTTTTGGTGGAAACCCTGGTGTTTCTTTAAATACATCCTCAGATTCTTTCAGTACAGTACATCATTCAACATCTGGCACTTTATCCTTAGGTACCTCCTCCAAGTGTGTTACAAATACTTGACATCCTTTCATGTATATTTTCTTCAATTGTAGGGCTTAAACTTCTTTTATAGTTATAGCTCTCATAATATCTTGAACTATTCTTAATTTTCCTTCCTCAACCAAGCAAGTAAATGAATTATTTCAACAATCTAAAACAACATGATGTTGGTCCAACCAATCCATACCAATGAGGAAATCATGCGAGAATAAAGGTATGTAATTCAAAACATCCTTTGTGTGCAATCCATTCATTTCCATTGGACATGCCTTGACCATCTCATTAATCTTCCTTTTTTCCCCTATAGCTAACTACACCAACTAAGGTTTTCCAATCTTGATTCTCAGCAACTGGAATCTTTCCACCATTTTAGGATCTAGATAACTAAGACTAGCTCCTGAATCAATTAAAATAGAAATGGGTTGGCCATTAATCTTACCTTCCACTTTAATCATGTGCTATTTAAACTCATATTGCTTGTTATCCAAGGCTGCATAAATCCTAGGTACTTTTTTTCCCAC
>JZKD02S1613871.1:123479-137016 GCA_000966675.3 Picea glauca | reverse complement strand
AAAATAAGGGCACATGCAAGTCTAGTTGGTCCTGCTAGACAAGAAAGAGGTTAGTGTATGAATCAAATGACTCAATCACATGAAATAAACAAACAACTAAGCTAATAACAACTAAAGAAACAAAACTAAAATTCATAAGGAAATTAGAACCAAAATCAATCAAACAATTGACCAATATTCATGCCACCAATGGAGAAATTATATTAGTGGGAAAACACCAAAGATAAAGTAGGACTTATGGATCCCCTCTTCCTCCAAGGGAGGGCTCTTGAATCCCCTATGTTATAGCTCTTCTTACAAATGGAAAACTAGAAAGTGAATGGTGAATAAATCCAATCTTATTCCCTCAAGAGGAGAGGTGAATAACCTAATGAGACGATGCTAGTATGCTCCAAGAAGGAAAGAGGTTCTTTATAGGAGAATATAGGCGGAATAACAATACAATGAGATTCTTGAATTCATAGTGCACCTATGGCCTCTTTTTATAGAAAATATTTGAGGCATTATCCAATTGGTCTTTAGTATGAACAAGGGGCCCTTTAGAGCACCCTTAGGTCTTTGACCAACCCCCCACTCGGATTCATCTCAGATGTGAGGGTCAAATCGACTTGGGAGCTGAACCAAAAGTGGGTGAGGGGCTGACAAGAACCATAAATGAATTTTTCATAGGAGTGCATGGATTTTATTGTACACAGTTGCGCATTGGGAATATGTGTGATATTTTGTCTTCTTTGGCTTGCGCACATGTGCGCGCTTCCTGTAGTATTTCTGCGCATGTTAATTTTATAAGAAGTTGTATATTTTTTTCCCTTTGTAAATGCATCTTTGGGGCCATGAATGAACTGATAAGTGTTTGGATATGCTATATTCCTATGACCATTTGCGGATGAAATTTTAGTGATAATAGAGCCCCCCTGATGTGTGAGGTTAGGAGCATACATATAGCCAAAATACATCAATGTTTCTTCTACTGTGAGTACTATTGTAAGAAGGAGTGCTGAGAGGAATTGCAAGAGAGACTTGTCGAAGGGAGAGGGGAACCTATGGGACCCAAACCTTTCTCTAGGTAGGGAAAATAAAAGTTGTATACAAATGAGGTAGGCATGCCCCATGCTTGTGTCATGTAACTCAAAAATGTATGATAGTAACTGAAATTGCATGTTGATGTAGATAATTGTAGTGCCCTCTGGGGCGGTTTGATAATGATTTTATGGTGAAAATACTATGAATAGAGACAAGGACACCTGCAAGAAGTGTCGATGACTCGTAGGCATTCATGGCCTAGCAAATTCACAGGTCTTCAGCTAGTATAAAATAACTGCAATAGTCGCATAGTAAGACCCACCGTAACATGAGAGTGTGTTGACGTCAAATGTTATAGGGGTCAACGACAATAGAGAGCTATGATGTTTCTCTCTGTGTCATCCGAGACTCCTCATGGTAAAGGTAATGAGAGTCAAGATACTATCTCCCTTCTGGAAACTGTGTTGATATTGACAGAGAGGGGGACATGACTCCAAGAAGAAAAAAGGGCTTCATGAAATCCACTAAATAAGATCAGAAACTAATAAGGAACATGGACAAAGTCAAGGTGTGGGGAGACTCAATACTGCCCTTGGTTGGGGGTATATGGGAATGATGATTGGAAACAACTATGAAACTGGATCTAACATTAGGGGGATGACTAGTCATGGGTTTAAATTGCACCAGAGGCATGAAAAAGTGGACAAACTTAGAGATCATGGGTACGTGGATTGTGGGATACTTGAGGTTTATGGACAATGTCAACAGGAGTAGTAGATAATGAATTTCCCCAACCAAGGGAGACATGGGTTGCTTTGCCAGAAAAAGAAGGTCACTAAAGGAGACCATAAAAAGTTATGTAAAGGATTGAAACAAAGGCTTTTTACAATTTACAAAATAAAGAATAATGTGGGATGAGTGTACAGATATAGAAACGGTTGCCCCAGTGCAAGATGGCTTGGCCTGTGAGGGCGCAAGTTGCATGGAGAACTAGTGGAGGGTGGGGGCCCCATGGGTGGGTTTTTGTATGAGGTAAATGAATGGAGGGTAATTTGCAGATGGGAAAATTGATGGTGGATGGAATGGAGAGTTAATGATACTGCAGAGGTGTAGTTAAAATAGAACCATGATGAGATAAACTGGGAGTCCATTGGGAAAGATATCAAAATGAGGAGAAGGAGTATGTAGTTGATTCTCGGAAATGCGAAGACTATCAGGACTCCCATATATAAGGGGTGAAAGCAGCATGAGTTTCAAAGTGACAAAGGGGACTATGAATGGGACAACTCATGTGGGGGAGAGTGCTACTAGGTGACAATACCGAAATGTAGTGGAGGTGATAGTACTGCAGAGTCGGGTGTGAAGATCCTAAAGACGAATGTCAAAGGGTGTGACTGGGAGATGCAAGTGGTATTCATAGGGAATGACTACATGCCAGTGTCAATCATATACCTGAAGGGGTTGTGTTGATTTGTGATGACCAAGTACCTACACACATTAAAACCAAATACTCGATGAGAATGATATCTAAAGATAAAGAACATATAACAACTATTTGATAATTTTGAACATGAGCATGTGTACCTGAGCGTGATGTGAGAAAAATGTGCCCCCGAGGCCAAGGATGGATGGTGACCCAGGGAATGTGACTGTGTAGGTGGTGGGATCCTGATCTCATGGCTAAAGACGGATTAGAAAACGGATTTTCTCAGCTCTTGTAATTGAGAGTGGAAGTTTGGCAAAGGGGGCGATATATAGTTGTAGGGACCACAATGCCACCTCATTTGTACCTGTGTCCGTAGTGAGTTGACGAGTAGTTTTTAGAGGAGATTTGAAGATTACGGGAGTTCGAGCCGACTGATCTGGGATTTGTGAGAGACAAGTTAGTGGTCTCATCCTTCTACATAGAATATAGGGTTTATTTTATGGGCAAGTTTGTATGGATGGTTGTACGAGGGAGTTTGGTAGGGGTGGGTCTACCAGTGCACGGGACAAGGAAGGATACAAATGCTAAGGTGTGTAGATATAATTTATTATCCCATGCATGATGTGCGAACACATGGAAAATAGTCTCACATGGTGGCATGCGAGTGGAGAAAACAGGTGCGCAATGGGTGTGCACCTGGTCAAAATACAGTTGTGAATTCTATGCGGTTGTTGCTCTAACAACAACGCATTAGTGCACATCTGTGAAGAGAACAGATGCACATTGATTTGCATATGTGGGTGTTATATATGCACATTTGTTTCTTTGAAAGTTGTGCATTGTGCGCACCTGTGCGAAGAACAGGCACATGTGTGCACACCTGTGGGGGTAACAACTGTGCACTAGAGGCAAATCTTGGTTGGTGAAAACACTTATATGTTTTTGGAGATGTTTTTAATAATGATGATGGTTGATCAAGTGTTTTGTGTGTGAATGTAGATGATTAGCGTAGGATGGCAATCAATTGGAGAGAGCGGGATTGGGAGCGCCTCAGGGAGGCAGTGAGAGATGAGTCGGGCATCCAAAGACTTCTAGCATATTGTGGGTTGTTGAAGTTCTTCGGCTGCCCACTGATACATGCATAGGAGTACTTGTTGCATTTTTTTTATTTCGATGTGGGATGCTAATCTGTAGTGTTTTATTGTGCAAGGAAAGTAGTTGACATTCTCTACGAGGGAGGATGTCTATTTCTTGATGGGGATCCCTTTTCGAGGAATGGCCCTACCTGTTGATCCCTAGTTGCCTGCGGGTGTCCACTTGGCAGATGTGGCATGGAGGTATTGTTCAGGACTGAACATCATGTCAAGTTCGATGGTCTGTATCGAGGTGATGGATGATTTTTTGCATCAGTGCATCATGGATATTATTGTGAGGATCTACGAGTCCTTGGCGATGCATCAAATAAGTGGTGGTCAATTGGTCATCATGAAAAGAGTGTTGGATGGGGAATTCTTCACGTGGGGGTTGTTGTTTCATACCAAGATGATTGGGCATATTAACCAGTGTCGTACTGCTGACTTTGGTGATTTTTCCTTTTGATCTATCTTGGTGGTGTGGTTTCTAGAGAGGGTGCCCATGTTGCGCCCTAGGGTGTTGTTGTCGATGGCTGAGGCACGGGAGCCATGACTAATGAAATTGGCATATATTTTTGTACAGAATGGAGGTGGGGAGGGTGGCCATTATTTCACGACCACCTTGGCATGTGTCTAGCACCAGATGCCACATATTATACTGTGGTTCACGTATGGTGGGATGGATTTCTGGCATGACCCAGATTTGGTGTTGCCTCCTGGGGAGGTTTGGGATCAGAGAGGTATGTTGGTGTACTTTATGTTTTGTGATTTTGATAGTATAGCATATGTTTATATATGGATGGATGTTGATTCTATCATTTGGTTGTGTTCTTGCAGATGTGGGGCCATGAGGACGATTGGAAGCGGTGGTGGCAGAGTTGAGAAGTCAGGGGCTAGTGAAACCATCATAGGTGGGAGAGAGACATCGGAGGGATGAGGCTGGGGTGAGGCCAGAAGATGATGTGAGAGCTGGAAGGAGGCGTAGATTTGATGACCCTAATGCAAGGTCATCACATGCTCCTCCGGTAGAGGTGGGCAGGGTGCTTGAGGATTTTTGTCACTGGTTGGAGGTGATTCTACAGGGAGTGCCCGAGGGAATGTGGACTCATATATAGGATGAGGGAGTCTTGGAGAAGTGTGTGGGCCTTCCTACATATTTGATCCGCATAGTAGTTGTAGCAGGGGCAGCTATGACTAGGTGACTACCCCCAGACCTGGAGGACCCCCAGCTAGTGGGGAACCTCCTCCAAATAGAGGACCTAGTGGTGGCACTCTAGAGGCACCATGAGTGCTCTGTTGTATATTTTTGTATTTTATATAGGCCTGCGTGCCCATGGTATAGGGTAGTGTGACACCTTTTTTGTGCTCATAGGGGTGAGGGGGGTTCACTTGCCTACGGGCTACGTATAGTTTGTACCATTTTTTAAACATTGATAATACATTGATCGTTATATATATCTATGGATATACATGGTTTATGATCTCTGTAATGTTCACATGTGATGATATTTTTTTATGCTTTTTATGATGCCAAATCTATATGTTGTGACAAACTTTTTATGTTTTATGTATATGTGATGATGTCTTGATGTGATATATGAAAATCTAACACTAGGTTAGCCATGTTATCTGCTATTTGATTGAATTGTTGTGGAATATGTGTAAATGTAATTGAATCAAAATTGTGATATAATAGTCTAACTTGCAAGTATTTGCAGAAAAGGTACGGATCGCGGACACGGTACACATTGTTGAGTTGCAGGACAACAAGATGAGAATATAATAATACGCTAAGTTGTCGAATGTGGTGGCAAATGGCCTCAGTGAGAAGGCCAATGAAGGTTATGTATTCATCTTGGTTGTTGGTTTCCTAGCCCAAACATATGCCACTGGAGTGGAGCAGTTCATGTGAGGTGGTATAAAGAGCCCAAGTGGCCAAAGCGAGATTTTGTGTCCAACGGATAGCTCCGTTAGCGTAACTAATGTGGTAGGCCGATGGAGGAGACATATGTCAATAACATGAATGGTATATCAGACATAAGGCATGGAAGGGATAAAAGAAGACTAAAAACTCTACAAATGTGTACAAAAGAAAAATACTACTGTAGAGTGAGAACGTTCATGCGTAAAAAAAAATTAAGTACAACCCGTTGAGGGGTTCTTTGAGAAGATAGCCTTCTGGGGAGGCCAAGATGTAGGCACCTTTAGTGAGGCATTGTTGGACAATGTAGGGTCCATTCCACAATGACTCTAATTTCCCATGGCTAAAAGTATCGTGAGCGATATCGTAGGCTAGGATGAGATCTCCTTCGTTGAATGAGAGAAGGTTGACATGGCAGTCAAAGGTTGATTTAGACCATTTTTTACCTTCCTCATTATTCTATAATGAATATCTACGATCTTCATCCAATGACTCTAGGTTTAGCAAGAATTGCTCCATTGGAGCAGTGTTGGGTAATAGCTTGATGGTGGTATGCAACGTGGGAATTTCTCACTCAATGGGGAGGGTGGCTTCAATACCATAGATGAGATGAAATGGTGTAAAACTAGTGGTAGTTTTAACTATTGTATGATAAGCCCATAATGTTGAAAACAACATATGATGCCAATTGGTATTATGTTTGTTGGAAGTGCATTGCAACATGGTTTTGAGGACTTTGTTGACAGCCTCGACCTATCCGTTGGACTGAGGGTAGTATGGGGAGGTGAACTCATGGGAGAAGCCTAACTTTGAGGAGAGTTCAACGACGATATCATTCTCAATGTGCTTACCATGGTCAGAGACTAGTTGTAGTGGGACTATGAAGTAGTTAATTATGTGATTGAAGAAACAACGCGTTGTTGTGTCAGTGATGTTGTTGAAGGTAGGCATGGATTCAACCCATTTGGTAAAGTAATATACTGCCACGACAATGTACTTGTGTTCATTTCTATATGGAGGATTGCATGTCATGAATTATATGCCCCATTTGCAGAAGGGTTCGACAATGATGACTGGATGTAGAAGATGTGGTGGTGCTCGTGCATTGTTTGCATAAAGCTGGAATTTGTCGCATCGCTTAACAACGTGAATGCAGTCATGAAATAATGTGGGCCAGAAGTATCTGATGCGAATGATTTTTTGGGCGGTGGACATTCCTGAGAGGTGGCCATTGCAAGCACCACTATGAAAATAATTCAATACACTGTCAGCTTCGTTGATGGTAAAACATCGACGGAGTATGGTGTCGACCCCACGATGGTACAAAATGTCATCGATGAGGAGGTAGCAAAGGGCTTGATGGAGAATGCGTCGATGATTGTCTCATGAGATATGGGTCCCAAACTTCGTAGACGAGGAGGTCTCCATACCAGGGGTCATCCGAGGGGATGTAGAGGAGTTTTTCAGGAAAATCCATGTTGACGAGTGAACTTGTAGTGTTGGAGGGGAATGTCATGATGAGTTCAGTGAGAATGAGGGATTTCTTGCTTCTGGGAGTTTAAAAATCTAGGTTGTATTCATGAATAATAATGATCCACCAAGAAAACTTACCATTAATTTGTCGTTGACTAAGAAATTATTGCATGGGGTTGGAATCTTCCACGACTTTGGTAATTCGAAGCAAGATGTAATGGCGCAATTTCTGGACAACAAGGACAACTACAAGGGATAGTTTCTCTTCATGATTGTACTTCACTAGTGGTCTTGAAAGGTTTTTACTGATATAGTAAATAATATGCTCGCGACCATCATCCCCTAGTTGGATGAGAATTCCTGCTACTGAGATGGTTGAGGATGATAAGTAGAGGATGTAATCATGATCATAGTCGGGAGGACTAATCAAAGGGGCATTGGAGAGTGTCGATTTTAAATCATAAAAATCAGTTTTTTCATGTTCATCCCATCGAAATGGGATATCATGACATAATAAGTGAAGGAAACCATGTGCACTAGTGGTGTAATATGGGACAAAGCATCGTAAAAAGTTGGCTTTGCCTTGTAGGCTCTGCATTTGGAGAAAATTCCTAGGTGATGGAATGTTTTTGATAGATTGGACCTTGAGGGGGTCCACTATGATACCATGTTGGGAGATGATGAACCCAAGGAGGCATCCAATGGTGATGCAAAATACACACTTGAGGGGGTTGAAGCAGATATTGTATTGTCGACATCGTGGAAAGATGACCCGTAAGTCATCTAGATGTTGAGTGCATTTCTTGGATTGAGCGGTGAGGTCTTCCAAGTAAGAGAGGATGATGTGAGGGAGATCATGGAAAAATTAATTCATGGCCCATTGGAATGTCACATCTACATTTTTTAGTCTAAAAGGAATGGCACGATAAGAAAAAGTACCCCATGGGGTAGTGAATGCAATCTTATACTAGTCTGTTGGATGGATCTGGATTTGATTGTATCCATACAACTCATCCATGAAGGACAAGGCCTCGTGGTCGACACAGTCATCAATGATTTGGTTGATGAAAGGTGTTGGGAAGTTGTCTTTGCAACAAGAGTGATTAATATCGTGAAAGTCGGTGCAGACGTGAATGGTGTTCTATTTTTTGTTAATAGGTATGGGGTTGGATACCCATGACGTGTATGCGAATCTGGTGATATCCACTCTTCAAATCAATCTTCGAAAAGAATTTTTCTCCACTTAAGAAATCCATCAAATCATCCATTCTTGGAAATGGGAATCTCTACCTGATAGTTATCTTGTTGATCTCCCTTGAATCGGTGCACATCCTCCAGCCTTCGTCTTTCTTCGGACTGAGTACTGTTGGAACAGCACATGGACTCAAGCTTTCTCTGACCAACCTTTTGTCCAACAAATCCTGGACTTGTCTTTTAACTTCTTCATTCTCCTGCGGTGTCAATCTGTACGCGACTTTGTTTGGAAAACCGGCTCCTGGTATGAGATCAATGTGATGACTCACACTCCTGATTGGTGGCAACAAATGAGGTAATTTGTCCACTACAATGTCAGTGAACTCTTCCAGCAGTTCCTGAACCTCCTCTGGTAAATCATCCTCCTCTGGTTCTCCTTTCTTCTTCACCTTAGTAAGAAGTTCCTTCCCACTCATGAGAAGTACAGTGTTACTTACTTCCGGTTTTACCTCCTTGTCCTTAATTGGAAGAAACATATGAGTCCTCCCATTCTTCTCCAGGGTATATGTGTTTATTCGCCCATCATAAATCACATTCCTATCATAGGAATGACATCACATAATACCTTATCATTATATCCTCCTATCTTAAATTCAACTAAGCATTGTTTGGTGACATTTACCTGATGTCCTTTTTGTAGCCATGAAACTTTATATGGACTTGGATGATCAGTCATCTCCAGATCCAGCTTTTCTACCATCTCAGTTGAAACGATATTGTCCATGCTACCGCTGTCCACAATGACCTTGCATGCCCAACCCTTGGTCTTGCACGCTGTTCTGAAAAGTCTGGTCCTTTGGACTGAACTTTCCACTTCTTTCTCTCGTGTTAAAAGGACTTTTCGCATCACCAGCGATCTTCTGCCTTCAGCATCTTCTGCCTCAACATCTCGCCTCTGTGCCTCAGTGATGTGATTTTCTACAGTTTCTTTCTTTTTCTCTAGACACTCATAAGACTTGTGCACATTCTTTCCACATGTGAAGCATGTGATTACTCCACCTCTTCCTCTTCCTCTTCCTCTTCCTCTACCTCTGGTATGAGGAAACCTATTATTATCAGCATATCCTCCTCTCTGCTCAGTATGTTGTTCTCTTTGCTCTGTGTATTTCCTTCACTGTGAACTTTCACCTCTCTTTGTCCGAGTCTGAGGTTTCTTCCGGTCGTCCCTCAGCTTCTGGGTTCTTTCCTAGGCAACTGATTTGCCTCTGGGCTGACTTCTGCCTCTGCCCCTCTGACTCTGCTTTTGGCTCAACTTATCTTCATCTTTCAGAGCCATTTGATAAGAATCTTCTACCATTTGGATGGTCACCATACTCATTTCATCCTGAATCTCATGTCTCAGACCATTCATATACCTGGCCACTTTTTTGTCATTGGTTTCGCGATGAACTGCCCTGATATTCAACTCGTAAAACTCCTCAGTATATTCATTCACTGTTATCAGCTTCTGTCTCAGGTTCGGCATTCTCCTGAACAGAGAAATTTGATAGTCCCTGGGAATGAATTTTTCCCTCATCTTTGCAATCATCCTGTCCCAGCTCTTAATTTTCTGCTTGCCTTGGCAACACCTACCAGGTTGTAGTTCATTCCACCACAAGGCTGCATGTCCTTTTAATCTCATGATGGCATGCTTGACTTTCTTTTCCTCTTCGATATCTTCATAGTCAAAGTAGGTGTCTAGAGCTCTAATCCAGTCTAGAAGCTCTTCTACATCCAGATTTCCCTCATAAACTGGAATGTCCACCTTCACCTTTGCACTCATTCTTGCAATAGCTTTAAGTAAGCGCTCATTTGTTGCATCTTCTGCTGGGATTTCTTCTCCTCCATGTCCAGCATAATCTTCATCTTCAAACTCACTAATATATCCTACATCAGTTGTGCGCCTTTGTCTTATCTCCATGTCCACAACTCTAGCGCGTAAGTTATGCAGATCTCTTTCTAATTTTGGATTCTGCACTTCTCTACCCCTTCCTTTGGACGTTTCCCTTTCCTCCTCCGGATCGGGTGATTGTCTATCTCTTCTCCTCGGTGGCATGGTGAATCTTCCTTTTCCCTGCTATAGAAAGCAAAGAACCTTTATGTGCTCTGATACCACTTGACGTGTATCAGAGTGCTCTTGTATCTCCTACTTCTCTTGCATGAAATATACAAGCAAGATTCAAGCTCTGATACCACTTGATGCAGGCGCGTTCGCAAGCATGTCCGCTCACAGGATCTTCTCTTCTCTACTGTCCCAAAGAACACTAAGGCTCTCCTATTTCCCTATCAGGAAATCCATACCCACAGCAAACTCTCCATGGGATCTCCTCTTTACAATCAGGAGATCGGACTAAATCTCGCGACCTCGCTAATTCATGAGTCGAAGCTTCCGACTCTTCCTTTCCAATCTTGCGATACCCGAACTGGCGATACAGTTATGGCTCCTTTCCTTGTCAGTGCCCTCCCCACATGTAACCATAGGCTAGGGCTTAAATATCAACACCTCTCGCAACTCACACCTTCGTGAGTTCGTGATTCAAACTCTCATGCCCTCCTGTTACGATCTCCCAAGACGTGATAGGTCAATGCTGGGTTGACTCCTCCCTTGACGCTTTTCTCTTTTCTCAACCTTGTAGGTCGAAGCGTCAAGCCTTCACACTCTCATCCCATGAATCCCCGAGATGCAAGAATTCAACAGAGTGTTGACTCCTTTCTCTAGGCAACTCGTGTCCACCTGTCAACCACGCAGGCCTCACCTTATGGATTTGCCACGTGTCCACGCGAGCCTCCACTCTCAGCACTTCACGACTTCTGATGTCGAAAGTGACCCCTCTCAACCTCCAAACCCTGAATGCACTATATGTGATGGGGTTCCCAATCCAATGGTCCTCCCACGACCCAGATCCAATGGCTACTCTTCTTCTCACTCCTCACGTCTTCGTGACTTGGAGTACCCAATGTTTGGTCTCTCACCTTGCAAACTTCCGAGTTCGCTAGATCTTTCAATCTCTGCCACCTGTCCTCCTCACATGGATGGCTCCTGGTCTTCTCGCCACTTCATCACTCGCGAAGTTGAATGATTTCCCCTTCTATCCTCTGATGTCCGAGTCCCCAATATGGGAAATCCTGTGACATGCATCCGCTCCCAAATGAATGGATTAGATCAAAACCTCGCAAATTCGGGGTTTCGGGTGTCGAGTGAATCTCTTCACATCCTCAATATCCCCGATATCCTGAGTGATGATATCCTGATGCCTTTCAATACTTTCGCTTATCTATTCACGAAGACTTAAATTTTGCGTCCCTCCGGTCAGATCCAGCGGCTAACAGATATCTGTGTGAGACCCGACGGCTCATGATTCCTCTTCTTGCGCACTCCTCGACTCCTCCGGGACGTGAAATCTTCAACGTTCCAGAATCTATTGGCTGATCCAATGGCTCATGATCCTTAGAGCCTAGGCTCCAGACGTAACCATATCCCCCTCACTTCTCTATCAAATCTGATGGCTGGCGGGGTTTCACAAATCCTCTCCCCAAGATCCTAACCGTCTATCTTCTTCTCCTCGATACGTTCACGAAATGAACCAAGGACTCCTTCCTAGACTTAATCAACTGTGACCCAAACCTCTTTCACCTTGAGTCACTCGATATTCTCCAACTCTTTGTGCTACCTTCAATAGCTTCAAAGGATTTATCCCTCCTGAGCTTTCTCATGACTCTGAGTCTTAGAGAATATTTTGTTTTGCGTGCATTCCTTGCGGCAACCTCCAAATGTCTTCAAATATCTGAGAACTCTTCGAATCTGCGCACACCTGCAGCAGCAGTCCTCCAATGCTTTGTTTAGATTCAAAACTGAGACTTTCCTTAGCTTGTGCACTCCTTGCATGGCTCCTATAACCCAATTTCACTTCTGGGTGAACGAGAACAAGAGTTAAACTATATGATCCTTCTTTCAACGCACTCCTTGTGGACGACTTCAATTGCACTCTTTGCAGGAATCCTTGCTCAGATAGAGAAACAATTGAAACTCATTTCTCCTACTTCCTTTCTCATGTTTCAAACACTCAACAAGAAATCACTCATACATAGCATGTAAAACAAATGCATAACAGGAAGTAAATACTTATGAGCATAGCATTCAGCATACATACACAGAGAACAAACACAAAACCATGGAATTGAATCAACCTCTTCTATTAATTCAAACTATGTACATAGGTGTTCTTCCACAACTCTCTGCTTCTCTTCTCAATGCTCAGGATTATGTTACAATGCACAATGAGGGTGTTTATATCCCATTTCCCTCTTTCTTTCTAAAACTGTCTAATCTAATATTAAATTCTATCTACCTATTTCATCTCAACATAAATGCCTCCATCTACTTCAGATGATAGCAGTATGCTCAAGGTCTGATTATAATATAAAATTACGCCTCTCTTTAATATCACATTTAAGGTTGGCGCATTATCTTCGAGACAATTTCAAAACTTGTGCTGGTTTTGTCCAGCTGTTCACTTGCATTCTGTGTTGGCTCACTTGCTATGAGAGATGCTCCTGCATCACTCAGTCTTTGAATTAATATCATTTCTCTGGTAATTTGAGCCTTCCATCACCATTAGACAGGTGTAATCATCAAAATTCATAGCCAATATCTCATTATCTTTCATATACGAAATATCAATGAAATGAACATTAAATAGAGAATTTTCCACAAGAAAATCTATATAAGTTTTAATCCTTCATTGGATTTCCAAAGTACAAGTTGATACTCTTCATGTGTGAATTATCACACAATTTGCTCAAACCAATAGTTGTATCAATCAAATTATGAATATTGTCATTAAACCCGGATGGCTATTTAATTAGTTAATAATTATGATATTGACTAAGGCTATAGTACTTGGAAAAACATTATGATTTTTAATCAACGGGTTGTACTTTGAAAAACATTACGATTTGTAATCATTAATAAATTTGGTTTTGTGATTATGTCTAAAGTTTTATGTTTTCATATTTAACACTTTGAAATTCCTCCAAAGAAAATGTGGCTCAATGTTTATTAATTATTATTATTATTATTATCTATACTTGTAATTTGAACTTATCTATATGGTTGTTGTGGGGGGGAGAGAGGCAAAGTGGAGGAGAAAGAGAGAGGAAGAGGGAGAAAATGGGAGAGAGTGAGTGAGTGTGCAAGAGATCAAAGAGAGAGAGAGAGAGAGAGAGAGAGAGTGGTGGAAGACATAGGAGTGGGGGTGTAGTGTCCCCAAGGCCGAGCCCCGTTACAGATCATGATATATGCAATGAATTGTAAATGTGTTCTATAGG
>JZKD02S1613871.1:99713-116200 GCA_000966675.3 Picea glauca | reverse complement strand
TTCGTGGAAGGCCTACACTTGGTTGGTGAATTCTACAGCTGTTAAAAGATAAGTATTTGAACTATGCTTTAATCATGTTGTGCATGACTGTGCTGTATATATTATCATGTTTTCCACTATGTAAATGAATTACTGTTGAATGTTATGGCTTGTTTCATTGTAGCAGTAACTTATATATTTTACTCTGAGAATTATGTGTGTTTAATTGTTTAAATGCATGTGCTTATAATGTCTGTACGAGTTATGTAAAAAAAAATCATGTATAGCATGGTAACTGAGAGGTTTGGAAACCTCAATAGAGAAAAGGTACACTTCAGGGGGGTGAGAGGGAGATAAGGGGAGAGAGTGAATGGGAGATAGAGAAATAGTCTTTCCATTGACTAGGTCATTGTCTAGGTAGTGTTTTAGGTCATGCCCTAGGTCTAGGTCATGGTTTAATGGTAACTTTGTGATTTGTTATGTTTATTGGTATGAATTTCCTTTAGGTAAATAGAGCATATAAGAGTAGGTATAAGCGTTGGTTTCATGTAATATACAAAGTAATCTTGTCTATGTGAGTGTATTAATCAAGATCTGTGTGCAGATTAAAGATGATGAAATGTACTAAAGGAGAAGCGACAAGTCATGGTGGGTCTCCTTCTTTTGGGCACTGTGATTTCTTTGATGAGAATATTCTGAAAACGTTATCCATACAAATGAATTAAGTTAAATTACTCACAATTTATATATGATACATCAAAATAGAGGTTGAGAGTGAGATGAAGAGAGAGGGAGACAGGGAGGAGGTAGAGAAAGAGGGAGGTATAGAGAGGTAAAGAGAGAAATCCCTACGAAAATTTCATACTTGACTTATCCCCCTAACTTATGAGAAAATTCATGAATAGAATGAATCTCGTATAAGATTATAGGTGGTAGGGAAGACAAAGGCATGTGATAACAGTGCCATTAAAAATGAAAATGACATATCTTGTTGGCTTTGTCCCTCCCTCTCATTCTCTCCATGTCCCCCTCCATGCATAGGAACCTACCTCCACTAGTTTTTCCCTAGACCCATATAACCTTAAGCCATCGCCTATACCTAACCTAGCTTAATTGACCATCCCCACACACAATCCCATCTAAGATCCTTATGGTCATACCTCTTCCTAGGGTCCCCACAACCCCTACACCTTCAACCTAGTGCTCAAAAAGCTATATTTGAAATTACAAATATGCTTATTATTATTTCTATATTTGTAATTTGAACCTATCTATATGGTTTTTGTGGGGGGGAGTATGGGGGAGAGGAAGAGTGGGGGGTAAATAAAGAGGAAGAGGGAGATAAGAGGAAAGAGTGAGTGAGCATGCAAGATATCAGAGAGAGAGAGAGAGAGAGAGAGAGAGTGGTGGGAGACATAGGAGCATACTGGGGGAGAGAGGGATATAAGGGGAGAGAGTAGTGAATGGGAGAAAGAGAAATAGTCTTGCCAATGTCTAGGTGTAGGTCATGGTCTAGGTCATGGTCTAGGTGTATTTCTAGGTCATGGGCTAGGTCTAGGTCATGGTTTAATGGTAGCTTTGCCATTTGTTGTTTTGTTAGTATGAATTTCCTTGAGGCCAATAGAGCATAGCAGAGTAGGTATAAGCTTTGGTTTCATGTTATCTACAAAGTAATCTTGTCTATATGAGTGTATTAATCAATATTTGTTTGGAGGTTAAAGATGATGAAATATACTATAGGAGAGGCAACAAGTCATGGAGGGTCTCCTTATTTTGGGCATTGTGATTCATTTGATGAGAATATTTTGTGAAAATTATTCATACAAATGAAGTAATTTAAATTAATACTCATAATTGATATATGAGAGAGTGTGTGAGAGTGTGAGAGGGAGAGCGAAGAGGACTAATAAGGGGGGTAGAGAAAGAGGAATATAGAGAGGGTTTTAGAGAGAGAGTTTGTTGGAGTGTGAGAGGGAGAGAGTGAGAGGGAGAGAGCGAGAGAGAGAGAGAGAGAGAGAGAGAGTAAAAGAGAGGTAAAGAGAGTGATGGAGAGAGAGGGAGGGAGGTGGTAGACAGAGAGGGAGGTAGAGAGAGGTAAAGAGAAAATTCCCTACAAATATTTCATACCTGACTTATCCCCGTTATCCCCTAACCTATAAGAAAATTCATGAATGGAAAGAATCCCATATACATATTTTAGGTGGAAGGGAAGACTGAGGCACGTGCTAGCAGTGTCGTTATCAGTTTTTTCTATATTTTTATGTTATGACGTATTTTCTATTATTTTGGGCACTATGATTTATTTTATGAGAAGATTTTGCAAACATTATTCATACAAATGAAGTAAGCTAACTTAATACTCACAATTGATATATGAGAGAGTGTGTGAGAGTGTGATATGGCAAGAGAATAAGACAGAGAGGGGTGGTAAAGGAAGAGAGAGTGAGAGAGTGAGAGGGATATGTGAGTTTTAAACCTATGAAGTAAATAAATTCATACATATTCTTAAGCATAATAGAAATTAATCAATGGCTCATACACATAGTACACAGAGATTTACGTCGGAAACCCTTAACCGGGAGAAAACCAACCTTCCTTGGTGTAGAACCTCTCAACTCTTCATATAAAAAAAAAATAGGTATTTTGCAGCTACCAAAACCCTAATCCCTTAATCCTAGATTAATTTAGAAAACCACCAAAAATAGAAAAAAACACTAAAATAGAAAAAACCACCTAAACAAAAAATTTGGGGTGCTTCCCCAAATGCTTCATGTAACTAAGGGGGTCAATCCTATCCCCCCTTGGGACCACCCTTGGGTAGCTCTTGGAGAACACGTAAATCATTACTAGGGAGGGATTGTCAAAAGTAGTCATCAAATCTGGCACACCCCCCACACGCATGCAATGAATATAACACCCACCCAACAAGAGAGAGAGAGGGGGTGGGGGGGGGGGGTAGAGAGAGATAAAGAGAGAAATCCCTACAAATCTTCCATACCTGAATTATCCCCCTTATCCCCTAAATTATGAGAAAATTCATGATTGGAATGAATCCCATATACATATTTCAGGTGGCAAGGAGACCAAGGAATGTGTTAACAATGTCATTATTATTATTATTTTATATTATTTTGGGCACTATGATTTCTTTGATGAGAAGATTTTATGAACATTATTCATACAAATGAAGTAATTTAAATTACTAACAATTGATATATGAGAGAATATGTGAGAGGGAGAGAGGGTGAGAGAGGAATATAGCAAGGGGAGTCGAGAGATAGAAAGAATGAGAGGGAGGGTAGAGAGAGAGTGTGTGTGAGATTGAGAGAGAGTGTGTGTGTGTGAGAGGAAGAGAGAGAGGTCAAGAGTGAGATGGAGTGAGAGAGATATAAGAAGAGAGGTCATGAGTGAGTTGGAGAGAGGGAGGGGGTAGAGAGAGGTGGAATGGAAGACTGAGACACATGCTAACAATGTTGTTAAAAATGAAAAAAATGGCTCTTTTTTACTCTCTCTCTCTCTCTTGGCTCATTCTCTGCCTCTCCCCCTCCATGAATAAGAGCCTACCTCCACTTCGGCCCTATATGCATCTCACCTTAGGTCCCCACCCCATCCCCCCCACACCCAATCCTAGCTAAGCTCATTATGGTTGTACCTCTTTCTAGGTTCCCAGCAACAAGGCCTACACCTTCAACCTAATGCTCTAATAATTTTCCTATGCCTCAAATCACTTTCAATTCTAAGGCTCCTGGTCTGAGTTGTTCACCATGGGGCCTTCATAATCTTAACTAGGACAAATCTTAAGAGATTGGCCATGACAACAACCTTGATCATGGTTGCAGTTAGATGTGTTAGATGAAGAAGACAAAGAAATCACTATGAATCTTATGTACCTGACTTATCCCCCTTATCTCCCTAACTTATGAGAAAATTAATGAATGGAATCACTCCCATATACAGATTTCAGGTAGAAGGGAAAATCGAGGCATGTGCTAACAGTGTCATTAAAAATGAAATATATGGATCTTGTTGGTTGTCTCCCTCCATCCAGTTCTCTCCCTCTCCCCCTCCATGCATAGGAACCTACCTCCACTTCATCCATGTACCCTTATTTATAACTACAAAACACATATTAAATACAAATATGTGTTTAAATTATATTACAAACAAATAACAAATAAAAAATAAACACAAAGTAAAACAAATAAAAAATATACATTTCAAACATAAAAACCCTCTCCCAAACCGATTGACAAGTCCATTGTTAGACCCCACCTACCAGTAAGGAGAGTGTGCAAAGGAGAAACCCACTGAAATTTTCATTAGATCAACCCTGCCTGCCAGTATGAAGTTTTCGGAGAGGACAAACCCACTGTCATTTTCATTAGATCGACAATTGCCAGTAACGACAATGCACAAAGGAGCAGGCCAAGACAAGGAGAGACCAACCCCAACTGTGTGTTAGAGGGATCAAACCGACAATATCATCGGTATGTAGTCTCATTGTTGATTTAGATAGAGAATGTAGATCTTGTAGTTATTTGTTTCATATCAAATGGTTTGCAATGATTATGTTTGAGTTCCATTCACTTCAAGTTTTCCATGTTATTCACTCATTAATTTAGGTTTGATACCCTGTATAATACATCACTTTTGTATATTTATGTACATACAACAGAAATCAAATAGGGTTTGAAATGAAAATTCAATAGACACGATCAGACCATTCATATAGATCTAAGATTGACGGTCTCAGCTTATTTTGATCGGTGAAAGTACACGTTGGATAACAAGGGGTCAGAGGCCTAAATTTGAAACCATTGTTATAATGGGTGATAGTGTGTCATGGCCTTATTCATTTTGGTATGCAGGGGTGGTATTATGAAGCCACTTTAGCTCACCCCCAAAATGAAAAAATGAATCACAGATTCCACGGTGATGTAAGCCAAATAAATAATGCACTGCGTCGATGTAATCCAAAGAAACTTTTTAAAAAGTTTAAAAATTACCCTCGATGCAAATGAGGTAAATCCACATTCTAAACATTGTTATGAGTACAATATAGTCCAATAAAATCATTCAAATTATCCTTCGACAAATAAATTCGGGTAGTTTTCTCATTTCCTTATTTCAAATGTGTTCATATTACTAAAAATAAGGATAGATGGAGAAAGGTGGTCTATACTTTTCCCCTAAAAGTAATCAAATGGCCACTCAATCGAACCCTATCCAAATATGACCATCCAAGAAAATGATTATATCTGATGACCACTTGGAGGACATGGAAAGGGATATTTTTGACCCTACATTGTCTCTCCCTGACCTTCACCAAATAATTCAGAGAGACGAGGTTGATGCTAGCAATGGTTGAAACTACTTGAACTTATGGGAATCGAACCTGGCCAGATCAGTTGTTCAACAAACTTATCACTTTCCAGAATTAAAAAATTGGTGTGTTGTCAATTAGCAGGTGGATAGGAAACAAATAATTTATGTACATGATTCTTGGATAGTCTATGAAATAAGGAAAGAATCCATTGCCCAAATGCTCCAAATTTCAGACCATGTTGTATATGAAACTTTGGATGATGATGAGCTTGACTCTAAGTACCAAGAATTATCACAGTTTGAAAGAGAGAAGATGTTGAGTAATCTATTATCCCCAGATGCCCCATTACCAATTGGTCCACCTCCTTTCAAATCCACCATCTTCCCTGAAATAACTAGGCAGGCTATTTCCATGATTTGTCAGTTTTTAGTCTATGAACATGATAGAGTAGAGGATGAGACAATTTTAGGTTTTATTTTTGTCTTATGTCCATTGAAGTCAATCACCCTCACAAAATTTGATTATTTACATTTCCTACATGAATTCATAAACTTCCAATTGTCAATTTTTCACATCATTAAGTCTTTTAGGTATCAGGCCTACTTGGTGCACCTCATATTATTCAATAATTATTCCTTTTTTGAGATATTTGGGATCAAAACAAGAGACGATTTAGGTTAAACATGGCTAGTAATTGAGTGGACTGAGGAGGTGAGGAAATGAGACCAGAATAAAGGTTTCAGCCTTTATGTAAACAATTTCATGAGTGCATTTTACATTCTACTCGATGGCAATCAGCCTCCTAGGATGTTTCGTGAGTTTAAAAAGATATTTCAGTGAAGAAAATATACCATATTAGGATATTGGTACCTATATGAGGATCACACCATCATTAGAGTATATGGTTTTGAATAGTAGCCATACAAGCTACCAATTTTCCTAACTCCAAGAATATTTTCTTTGGAATACATCAAACAAAGGCTCATTTCAGATCAATTTCATTTTTCCCGTCATAAGAAGACCATCACTTTCAAGTTGCATCAAGAGGTTGACCCTTTCTTGGTCAATCTTAGAACGTCTCTAGTTGTTACAAAAGAAATTTTACAACAGTTGGATTTTGAAAAGGAATTAAATGGGTGTATGACCCACATGGTGTGATTGCAGCCAAAATGTTATGGAATGTTTCCCCTGTGGATAGGTGAAACCTCCCTTGGATTCCTAGACCCCTATTACCAAGACAGAAAAGTACAAATGGTTGCTATATTCCTTTTAGATCTAAATAAGATAATCAAACGAGAAGAAGAAAAATGTGACATACCTTATTCCGATGATCATCTTTGATGCTCCAATCCTCGAGCTTGATTCCTAAGCTTCTTCAGGAATATGGAATCCTACAAAGAACAACAAATATACCTCTCTTCCACTCTATATAATTAACTAAGTGGATCTACCTATGAATATTGGACAACAATAGACAAGTAAATCTGAAAGTACACATACTTGAAGGAAATAGGCCAAGTATATCAATTTGAGAACCCAAAGTAGATACTTACAATTTGAGTTTGAATATGCAGTAGATCCTCCAGACTCTCCTCGTCCAACCCTTGCGTAAACAATGTAAGATCAAAATAACGATGATATTATTGGTTTCTTCCTGCTCTTTCACCATAGAAACGCCTCCAATTTATAGGAATGAGAACTACAACCACCATGAGAAAATGAGGGATATGGATGAGGATATGGACCCTTAAGGTTTGGATCATATCATAAGGTGAATCCCAAGAATGAGGGTCAAACATAACTAACCTGATCTGAGAGAGTTGGCCCATAGAATTAGGTGGAGGAGATCCCCATTTTCCCTTAACAAGAATGGTGCTCCCCCATAGTGAGAGACGGGGCACCATCCTAGTAGTGGAGCTCCCTTAAAATGATAGAGGAGGCACCATGGCACTCCCTCAACATGGATAGGGGGGTGATACCCTTCATAAATGCTCACAAATAGGTTTAATTTTCCAAGGAAAAGATGTGTTTCGACTACCAAATGATGCAGCTTTTCCTCCTAACATGTTTTAGGGGTTGTGGAAAGTGTTTTTATGGTGTCGATTGAGTTGCAACACCTATGAAGCATGTTATGACACTTGTGAAAGTTTAAGTGTGACACTTACGACACTTGTGAAATGTGTTCCACATTTGACACTTGCAACACTTAGTATGTGATATTCGTGACACATTATACAAGCGTGGAAATTTGACATGTAACACAAATTACCAATGTACAAGAATCTTCCAAATCCTATAGTGGAAAGAAGTGTTAACCTAGATTCATGGGAAGAAGTTAAGTGGATTCTAGAGGCAGAGGCCCAAAATCAAACTACCACTCAGATAATGGACCAATCTAATGTAATTCAAACTCCTCAAAAACAAGATTTACAAATTTGAAAGATGACATTTTCATACATGCATTCTCAAATGGATATTGATGATCAACTGAGTGAGAAGCTAAGCAAAAATACTAAAGGTGGTGAAGAATTACAATTAGAGGGGTTCTTAGTTGATTTTAAAGGATAAGGGAAGGGTATATTGCAAATTAGACAAGGATCAAGTGAAGCTTGTTCATCCGCAAAGGGACCTACTATCACTATTGAGCATCTCACTTAAGCTCTATTGTCAACACAAAAATTTTCACAGACCTCTACAACTAAAGGAACCTTTAATAAGTGTTGAAATCCCCTTACTCCAATCCTAGGCATTTTTTTATATAGTGATTTACTTACTATAGATCAAGTTAGAAACTCACAAAACAAAAATCCATTGCTAGAATATTCAACTCAAATAAAGATAGCGGAAGAAATACAAGAAACCAAAAAATGTCATGGATAAGACACACAAATATTCTTCCCATCAACTAATCTTTTCATTCAAATAACTTCAAATCTTACAAGGGATCCCTTACTAGGAAAATGGCCCAAATAGAAAAGAGATAGAGTACATCAAATACTGATTGGCTAATTTGTTGCCAAACCTATTATATGATCTTGTATGGAAACAGTGTGACAATTACGTTAATACTCATGTTGTCATGTGCTATATGCACGACTGTAACATTGAAACTCACGTTGACTGAGCAACTTGTTCCAGAATACCTGTATTATCCACAATGGTTGATCCTTCTATTGTACATTTGTTCTTTCTCTTCCTTTGGCCTGGATCTCTAGATGGAATTCCTTCTCAACCTATCCAAGATATCTTTGAATCACAATCCTTTCTTATCCAATAATATTTTTGTCAAATCAATCTCTCTCTATCAATTTGTCAAGTGTCTTCCTCCTTCACCATAGCCCAGCTTTTATAAAATTGATTTATGACTTAACCCTACTCTCCAAAGTGATTCATGGTTGAGATTACTTCCCACCTCACTTCATATCAATAATTATTATTTAATTCGTTAATGCTAATTAAATCATTTCCTTAAATAAAACTCAACTTACTAATTAAAATCACTTTACTTTAATAATTCCTTTAATTAAAGTAAAGTAGAGGATAGAAGGCTTTGGAGGATTTCCACACATATAGACACGTAGACTTGTCCAGAAATATATGTTTGATGCTACTATGCATCAACTCTCCCTCTTAGCAAGGAAGGTATTCTACACCACTCCAAGCTTGTCTTTGAAGAACACAAACTTCCCTTTCACCAAGGGTTTGGTCAGAATATCTACAACCTACTCATATGTGGAAATATATTGAAGCTTCAGTGCTCCCTTCTAGATCCTATCTCAGATGAAGTGGTATTTGATCTCAATATGTTTGGACCTGTCATGGAATACTGATTCTCTGAGAGTTTGATACAACTCTGATTATCACATTATATCATCGTAGGCTCCAATTCTTGATAACATAAACATGTAAAATATTTTCAAGGCCAAATGGATTCACAACGATCCATACTCGTTGCCATATACTCTACCTATGATGAACTGAGTGCTATATAATTTTGATTTATGTTGAACCATGTAATCATTGTTGATCCCAAGCTGAAGTTGAACCCTGAGGTGCTCTTTCTATCTACTACACTCCCTACCCAATCTGAGTCTAAGATCCCTGCAACTCCACTCCATCTCCTCCAAGATACCTCAATCCATACTCCATTGTACCTGAGAACATGATTCATTATGATATAATGAACCTGACTTGACTCCAATGTGAACTAAATCAAGGTGTTCATAGCAAAACGTATATTTTCCCTGGTATTAACCAAACACATAAAGGACCCTATCAGTTGTTTGTATATCCTGGGTTCTACCAACTCTCAATCTAAAGTGACAATCTTCTTCAAATTGGTAACCATAGGTGTATCCATTGGTCTATAGTCCTCCATATTGAATCTCCTTAATATCTCAACTACATACTTCCCTTGACCAAGGAAGATCTCACCTGATAACTACAATACCTCTAATCCCAAGAAATAATGCATCAATCCAGTGTCATTCATATCAATCTCACTAACTAAATCTTCTTTGCACCCTGCAATAAGCTCCTCTGCACATGTGAGAAACAAATCATCTACTCACATAACCAACATGAATGGATCTTTCCCAACAAGTATGAAGTACAAGTTAGGATCGACCTCACTCTTGGTAAATCCCATGCTCTATAAGTATTTGTTAATCCTTGAATACCATGCCATGGGTGCATGTTTGAGTCTATACAATTCTTTCTTAAGCCTACAGACATGATACTCCCTCCCATGTACCTCAAATCCCTATGGTTTCTCTATGTATACATCCTCCTCAATAATCTCATTGAAGAAAGTTGTTTTCACATCCATATGATGTATCCTCCACCTCATAACTGAAGCAATAGAAATAACATCTAAAATAAAATCATACATGGAAAATGGAGAAAATGTGTCCTCTTATTCCACTCCCTCTTTCTGGGAGAACCCTCTCGCCATATACCTCACCTTGAAATTCTCAATGCTACCATTTACAACATGCCTTATCTTGTAGAGACACTTGGAACTTAAAACTTACTTCCCCTATAGTCTCGGCACTATGTCCCAAACATCATTCCTCATAATATAGGTGTACTCCTATACCATGGCATCCTGCCATACCTATTGATATGTTGCTTCCTCAAAAATGGAAGGCTCAGCATTAATGATGCTACTCATAAGCACCATATAGTTCATAAACTTATTTGGAATCCTGCTCTCTCTGACCACGCTTCTAGAAGCCTCATTGGCATCCCTCAATGTCTATAATATCCACCTAGGTCTCCTGACATGAATAGAAGGGGTTAAATCTTCCTCCCCACTTGAATTCTTAATTGTTGATTGTTTCTTATCATTTGGATCCCACTGCTCCTTGTCCTCAATCACTGTTGATGGATCTTGAGATCTCCTACATTCCAATTTCTCCTTTAACTTGGTATCTCTACCCACAAATATCTTCTTCTGCATTGGAATGAATATTATGTAACCCTTTGAGGTCTCTCTATACCCCAAAAATATACCCTTATGTCTTTAAGTCTCTAGGTTTGTCCTCTTCTCCATATGGACATGGATGTAGACTCGACAACCAAAGATACTCAAATGATCAATATTTGGCTTCACCCCTAAGAATGCCTCCTTCAAATTATTGTCCCTCAAATATCCTATCATGACTCTTGTTCTGCACATATACCATTGTGTTATACCCCTTTTCCCAAAGAACCATAGGAAACTCCTAGTGTTACGAGGAAAATCTCTATATGGCTAGGGTAAACCACAATAGACAAAAATGACTGTAGAAATCAACTCTATCCCAATAACATGTTATATAAACCAATATGCAAGTGAAATAATAAAGAGGCCTACCTCATCTATATGTTCGATGAAGTCCATTGTTGATCACTTCGACCCAAAGCTATATACCTGCGACAAGTTCTCAACAAACAAGCAAAACAAGCATATGGTGGTAATATAAAAGGTTAACATATTAGATAGCATAATCCATTAATAAACATAACAAATATGCCCATGGATAATAACTCATATATTTGCAAGATATTAATTGGATGGGAAAAGAGTATTTCTATTAATAAATTATCAGCAGAAGTGAAAATATTACATACTTCCGTGTCAGCACAATTCAGAACCAAGAAACTAAGTTCCTTCCAGTTGGCCCTCCACAAAAGGCAAGATTGTAAGAGAGAAACAATGAGGTTCTCAATCAATAAGGGAATATCTTGGGGCATGAACATTGTGTTCAAAATTAAAGGACAAAGGGATGCAGACTCAATATGAAGTAAATAATTCCTCCATAGTAACTTTGCTCTCAAACTTGAATTCTTTCTCCTTTTCCATAGCTCAGAATTGGCCTCTTTATAGCCTTCAAAATGGAACTGAAGGGTTGATTCAGAACGTTTCTAGTATATGGAAGGCCAAGGATTAGACATATCTTGTCATGACATGGAAACCCGACATTTAATTTCATTTTCTGGCACAAATCTTGATGTACATGGGTTGTAGTGGAGCATCTTGTGTATATGCATGTTGTATAGTGTGCAAGATGCGTATATGTGGAAAAATATTAATTCTTTTCTCTGGATTTTATCAACAGGGAAGATAAGTCTGCATAGGGAAATGGAATAAGGCCCTCTATGCAATATTGTATAGGGTGAGGAAAATCTTGCTATAACAGATGCCCCCCTAATGTGTGAGGTCAAAGGAGTATTTGTGATGGCCGAAATACATTATAAATAACCCATAAGTGGAGTGGTAGGGGACCAACTAGATGAACTCGTTGCTCATTACATTCTGCACTGACTTTGCATACATGGTTTCCAATAAAATTACACTTTAGATCCATGTGAAAAATATACCAAACAAGTGTTCATGGCCATGAATAGGAAAATATAAATGTGGTTACATGCCAATAGTTGTCATAGTCACGAACAAGGCCCAGTAGAACCAGTCTCAAAACCAATCTGAAAATATATGTATACCATGGAGTATAATCTGATCTCCCATGATCACTAAAGTCATATAGGTATTGTTCCAATGAGAAGGAAGCAACATATCAGGAAGGATGCGGCCACATAGTGATGTCTTCAAGTCTTCTACAAAATCCGCCAAGGGTGCAAGTCTACATCATGCGAATAAAGGAGTTGAGGTCGAACACAATGAGACATCATTTGATTACCAATAATTGATGTATATCATTAACAAATGTGAGACAGCCTACCGATAATGAAAGTAGGTATCAAGGCACCAAGTACATTCTTACAAGTGTGAATAAAGGATTCGGTGTCGAACACCTAAAGAATGCATTGATCAGGAGACATTAATGTATTCCCAATTGTCGATGGTGAGATAGGTTGCCACTAATGACTGCAACCCTCAAGGTACTCATAAGACTCTAGGTCTTGTTTCCAAAATAAATGGGTTTAATTTGATGGAAAGAGACCCACTAAAAGGAGAGAATTAGGGCATCTCTTATCAGTCAACACGAGGTACAAAGCAAGAGCTTCATGATTTGGTGGAAATCAGACGAAGAAAAATTTCACAAACCAATGACCATGTGCATCTTTTGTGTACGCCAAGTGCAAGTGGTACATGAAAAAGACCCTTTGAATAGCATCCAATGATGAAACTGCTGACAAAGGTGAGGAAACCACCAATAAAGATAATGGCATCCAATAAACTACACGAATTCCAATGTGTGAATAGATGTCTTTCCATCGAACACAAAGGAAACCACCGAGTCAATGACCAATGATGAAGTATCGATTGTTGGGTTCAAGGTTACCTACCAATGATGAATTAGGGCCAGGGTGCATGATAGGACTACAGTATCATGTGATTCTAAGACAAACTGAGGGTATGGTTGACATGTAAAGTCAAGAGTTATAAGGAGTGGCTAACATAGGTTGATAGACTTCCTTTGAACAAGAGCATGAGACATATGGAAGACTCTAGCAGCACAGACCCAATGATGAAACCATAAGATGCAGGAGGCACCAATGAAATTCTCTATAGGGACTAGAAGAGTAACCAGTCAATAGAGAAAACTCTCTAATGAGCTCAGCTTCCTAAGGCCATGCTAATCCCAAAATTATGATGATGAATGGACTCAATAACTTTGTGCTATGTTAAAATTTGACATGATTGTGGCCAACATAAGATAATACTCCCTTCCTGCCTGTCATTTTTTGTTTTTTCATAGATAAATGAATGTTATGATACAGAGGAGGAAACGAGTGTCGCAAGTAAGAAAAATTAGTTCCATCAGTGGAACATACCTATGCTCAATGCAGAGAAATGCATGTGGGACATGGACACTTGGGGGAATGTTTCCTCCTAGGTATAGGGTGTCAAATGTGAAGGATATAAACAAGGCTCTTCTTGGTTGAGGATGAAAAACTACCGCGGCAAATGGTTTATAATGCAAAGAGAGAACCGACTATAGGCTCAATACTGCAAGAAATGGAATGAGATGTAATCACAACTTAACTCCAAAAAAATGTCCTTTTTTATGTCTTTTAGTCTACTTGGTGTGAAAAAGGGATAACTTTTGCCAAATAGACTTCTTTTCAAAACCAATTTACGAGTGTGAAAAATACAAGTTCACTCATCAATATTTTCACTTTTTGATAATGAGTCAAAAAAGAGATTAACTAAGACTCATGACCTTTCAAGTCCAATTTAACAAGTGTGAAAGGGACAAGTTCACTCGGCAATATTTTCACTCTTTAGACAAGTCAGAAAAGAGCTTAACTCAAACTCGTGGATGTTTTTCTAAGCAACATGTAATGGGGGAGGCCAAGGCTCCCATGCAGGACTTCAATGAAAGATCAGCGACTTACGAAGAGCTAACACAAGCTTGCGAAAATCAAAATCTTTCCAAGTCAAGGAGGATAAAATACTTGCAGATGTTATCTTATCTACAATATATTGAAGAATGCCCCTTATCTGGAAGGGTGTAGAAGAAGGAAGTCGAGGCTATATAATATCATTCCCATCAAATCAAACCACCCTAGGACTTGGAGGGAGCATACTTGAAGAGAGTGGAATGCTCCCTAGTGAAGAAGGTATAGAAATAGAAATGCTAGGGACATGTTCAAAGGATGCATCACCCTCCAAAAGAAGAGTGGGATTGACCGAATATTGCATCAACAATTTCACTTCCCTAGGCTTGTCACTCTACAAAAGAAGAGTGTGATCAGCCGAATATTGCATTGACACGACCACTAGTTGAACAGGATGTGAGACAACAAGGTCAAGGGATGCATCATCCCCTAAAGGAATAGGGGTATCATCCAAAGATTGTATCAGCATGACTTTTGTATCAACCAAAGAAGGTTGGGAAGCCAAAGACGACTCGGGACTCAAAGGGACGCCAGGAAAGGACCATTCTTCTTGTACCACAGTAGTAGCAGGGCACAAACAAGTAAGGTGATCTCCTTTGCAGAGCCTACAAAGGAACTTGGGCTTACAGCGTATACATCTAGGCTTCTCAATCATATGAATTCCCCCAGCATGACTTGTAGTGGTTGGTGACATTCTCCCAACATGACTTGAGAGGCTAGTATCAAATCCCCAACATGACTGGAAAATGTTGGTGATGAATCCCCAACATGAATAGCAGAGGTTGGTGATGAATCCCCAACATGACTAGCATAGGTTGGTGATGCATGTGCAGTGTGACTAGCGATGACTAGACTTGTGCCCCCAGTATGACTTGCAGTGGCTGGTTGTTGGTCTTCAACATGACTAGTAGAGGTTGTCGACCCATATCCAACATGACTAATAGTGGTTGGTGATATAATGTCAATATGTGGTTAACCCTCACAAGATGCAATCAAGGAAGGTAGGGTCCAGGGATCGTTAAAATATGAAGTGCGTAAAGGAATGGACCTCCAGGTCGAAATGGGCCTACTGGACATGGCATAAACATGATGACTCGGTGTCACGAAGTTGAAAGTACCCATAAGGGAAGAATACATTCCAACCTTCATATTCTCAATTGTCAATTGAGAATTGTCAATCACGGGGATCGATGGTCCAATAGATGCATTAGGAATAGAGTACGCAAAGGATAACTGGTCGATCGTCATGATCTTCCCTTCATGAGGAAAAAAAAGAGTACAGAAGATGGACGATACGACAGAGACCATAGCATAGGTCCAATTGCATCCTAGTAACAAATTATAATAAAGAGGTGCATCAACTACCTCTACCTCCACTGCTACTGTCTTCCCACCTAACTGGACTGGAAAGGAAGGGAGAATACTATGAGAGTGGAAGGAATGACCTTCAAAAGTAGTCAATATGTTCGATGACTTGGAAAGAGTTGGAGAATCGAGATCTTTCCAACAGATCAGGGACATCACACATGTAGCAGTGCCTTCATCAACAATCGCACGTTTGATGGTATACTTTGCATACTCCATGTGGATTTGGAAATCCACATGGTAAGGCAAGCGAGGATTCACATCTGTGATGTCAAAATTGTTAGATTTGGTAGCATCGAGAGTCATTCTCCAATGAGAGGCCATATGGGCCACCCTGAGGCTAGCTAGGGATATTTGGAGAATCAACCAGTCTTGTGAGGTATTGACAAAATCCAGGGGGGAACGGACAACCTCTATGAGTCAAACCAAAAGTTAGGATGAACGAGATGCTATGTGAGTCTAATGCAAAAGTTAGGGGGAATGTACAACCTCTGTGAGCATAGACAGTCTAGTGAAAAAGTCAGGGGGAACGTACAACATCTGTGAGCATAGACAGACTAGTGAAAAAGTCAGGGGGAACATACAACCTCTATGAGCCTAGTCAAACCTTGTGATCCATGAGCAAAAGTCAAGGTATCTAGCAAAAGTTAGGTTGAATGTAAAATTCCTATGAGCTAGAAACAAACGATATTCCTAATATTGCAAATGATGTAATTGTATTGATCTAGTGCGTTGGCACGTGTAAACATTATCTACCATGAAGAGAATTTCGAATTTCCTTGTCAAGAGTTGTAACTAAATTCTTGAGTCTAGTTCTCTATTAGAACTAAATTGTAATGTTGAGTTGTAACTAAAGTCTTGAGTCTAGTTCTATGTTAGAACTAAAGTGTAATGTTGAGTTGCAACTAAAGTCTTGAATCTAGTTCTGTTTTAGAACTAAAGTGTAATGTTGAGTTGCAACTAAAGT
>JZKD02S1613871.1:75195-99703 GCA_000966675.3 Picea glauca | reverse complement strand
CAACTGGCCCAATCCTTTCTAGGATCTCAAATGGCCCACAAAATCTTGCTGCCAACTTGGCGCAACTTCCCAATTTTAGGGAACTCCTGTTAGTTTTCACTTTCAGGAAAACATGTTCACCCACTTTGAATTCTCTATGGGTTCTATTACTATCAGCGTAACTTTTCTGCCTGTCCTGGGCAATCTTCAGATTTTGTTTGATTTTTATCATCTGATCTTCCATCTCTTTGAGTAGTTTAGGTCCAACTACTACTCTATCAGCTGGATTATCCAAGCTCACTTGAGTGTTGCACTTTCTTCCATAAAGTGCTTCGAATGGGCTCATCTTCAGAGATGTATGATATCCATTATTGTAAGTGAATTCTACCAAATGCAGGTAGTCTTCCCACCTTGATGGTTTATCCATCACATACATCCTCAGCATGTCTTCAATTACTCTATTTACTCTCTTTGTCTATCCATCAGACTCAGGATGATATGCTATACTGAAGTTCAGATTCGTTCCAAATCTCTTGAACAATCCTCTCCAGAAATTCAAAGTGAATTTTGGGTCCCTATCAGACACAATTGTCTTAGGAATTCCATGCAAGCATGCAACTTCTTTTAAAAAGATATCAACAACATCTGCTGCTCTGTGGGTAGTTTTCAGTGGAATAAAATGGGCAGCTCTAGTAAGCTTGTCCACCACCACCATGATTGAATCATGCTGCTTTCTTGTTCTGGACAATCCTGTGATAAAATCCATTGTTACCACATCCCATTTCCACTTAGGAATAGGTAAAGGATGCAACAACCCTGCTGGGTGTCTGTGCTCAGCCTTGAACTTTTGGCATTCCATACATCTGGCGATGTATTCAACAATTTCCTTCTTCATACCTGGCCAGAAATAATGGCTTTTGACTGCTGCCACAGTCTTCTGATATCCATGATGACCAACATAAGTCACATTATGCATTTATTTTAGAATTGCCTGCTTCAATTCTTGGTCATCAGGTACATACACTCTGTTTTTATACATAAGTAGATTATCAGTTCCCAAGGTATAACTTTCCTTGGTTTGTGGCTTCTCATGCTGCTATAGCTTTGCTACAAGTCTTTTGTACTGCAAATCAACACTTGCAACTTCCTCAATTTTATCTTTCAACTCAGTTGTGTACATGCTAATGGATGTAGCATGTAATTCATGCACTTTTCTGCTGAGTGCATCAGCCACTTTATTTTCTTTCCCTTTGATATGCCTGATATCAAAGTCATATTCGCACAGAAATTCCAGCCATCTGATTTGCCTGGCATTTAAAGTTGGCTGATCAAATAAATACTTCAGACCATTATGGTCTGTTCTCAACTCGAATTTCTTGCCCATGAGGCAATGTCTCCATTTCCTCGAGGCATGGACAACTGTTGCTAGCTCTAAATCATGAGTGGCACAATTCTTTTCATGCTCTTTCAGCTTTCGGGATTCATAGTAGACTACAAATCCTTCTTGGCTGAGAACTCCTACCAGCCCTTCCTTACATGCATCCGTGCACACTAAGTAATCCTTACTTGGATCAACAATATTTAGGATTGGAGCACTAGTGAGAAACTGCTTCAATTGCTGGAAGCTGCTCTCACATTGTTCAGTCCACTGGAAATTCTTCTCCTTCCTTTGCAAGGAAGTGATAGCATGAGCTATCCTTGAAAATCAAGCTATGAATCTCCTATAGTAACCTGCCAGACCCATAAAGGATCTAACTTCTGTCACATTTCTTGGCACTGGCCACTCTTGAATGGCCTGTACCTTCTCAGGATCCACAACGACCCCCTCTTCAGAAATAATGTGTCCCAGATAATAGATCTACTTTTGGAAAAATGAGCACTTGCTCAGTTTTGCGTACAACTGGTGTTCTCTCAACACCTGCAACGCCATTCTCAAGTGTTGTTCATGTTCTTCCTCTGTCTTGGAATACACCAAGATATCGTCCAAGAAGACTATGAAAAAATTGTCCAGATAATTTCTGAACACTCCATTCATTAAGCACATAAAGACANTCCCAATTTCAGGGAACTCCTGTTAGTTTTCACTTTCAGGAAAACATGGTCACCCACTTTGAATTCTCTATGGGTTCTGTTACTATCAGCGTAACTTTTCTGCCTATCTTGGGCAATCTTCAGATTTTGTTTGATTTTTATCATCTGATCTTCCATCTCTTTGAGTAGTTTAGGTCCAACTACTACTCTATCAGCTAGATTATCCTAGCTCACTTGAGTGTTGCACTTTCTTCCATAAAGTGCTTCGAATGGGCTCATCTTCAGAGATGTATGATATCCATTATTGTAAGTGAATTCTACCAAATGCAGGTAGTCTTCCCACCTTGATGGTTTATCCATCACATACATCCTCAGCATGTCTTCAATTACTCTATTTACTCTCTCTGTCTATCCCTCAGACTCAGGATGATATGCTATACTAAAGTTCAGATTCGTTCCAAATCTCTTGAACAATCCTCTCCATAAATTCGAAGTGAATTTCAGGTCCCTATCAGACACAATTGTCTTAGGAATTCCATGCAAGCATGCAACTTCTTTTAAAAATATATCAACAACATCTGCTGCTCTGTGGGTAGTTTTCAGTGGAATAAAATGGGCAGCTTTAGTAAGCTTGTCCACCACCACCATGACTGAATCATGCTGCTTTCTTGTTCTGGACAATCCTATGATAAAATCCATTATTACCACATCCCATTTCCACTCAGGAATAGGTAAAGGCTGCAACAACCCTGCTAGGTGTCTGTGCTCAGCCTTGACCTTCTGGCATTCCATACATCTGGCGATGTATTCAACAATTTCCTTCTTCATACCTGGCTAGAAATAATGGCTTTTGACTGCTGCCACAGTCTTCTGATATCCAGGATGACCAGCATAAGTCACATTATGCATTTCTTTTAGAATTGCCTGCTTCAATTCTTGGTCATTAGGTACATACACTCTATTTTTATACATAAGTAGATTATCAGTTCCCAAGGTATAACTTTCCTTGGTTTGTGGCTTCTCATGCTACTGTAGCTTTGCTACAAGTCTTTTGTACTGCAAATCAACACTTGCAACTTCCTCAATTCTATCTTTCAACTCAGTTGTGTACATGCTAATGGCTGTAGCATGTAATTCATGCACTTTTCTGCTGAGTGCATCAACCACTTTATTGTCTTTCCCTTTGATATGCCTGATATCAAAGTCATATTTGTACAGAAATTCCAGCCATCTGATTTTCCTGGCATTTAAAGTTGGCTGATCAAATAAATACTTCAGACCGTTATGGTCTATTCTCAACTCGAATTTCTTGCCCATGAGGTAATGTCTCCATTTCCTCGAGGCATGGACAACTGTTGCTAGCTCTAAATCATGAGTGGCATAATTCTTTTCATGCTCTTTCAGCTTTCGGGATTCATAGCAGACTACAAATCCTTCTTGGCTGAGAACTCCTCCCAGCCCTTCCTTACATGCATCCGTGCACACTAAGTAATCCTTACTTGGATCAACAATCTTTAGGATTGAAGCACTAGTGAGAAACTGCTTCAATTGCTGGAAGATGCTCTCACATTGTTCAGTCCACTGGAACTTCTTCTCCTTCCTTTGCAAGGAAGTGATAGCATGAGCTATCCTTGAAAATCCAGCTATGAATCTCCTATAGTAACCTGCCAGACCCATAAAGGATCTAACTTCTGTCACATTTCTTGGAGTTGGCCACTCTTGAATGGCCTGTACCTTCTTAGGATCCACAACGACCCCCTCTTCAGAAATAATGTGTCCCAGATAATGGATCTACTTTTGGAAAAATGAGCACTTGCTCAGTTTTGCGTACAACTGGTGTTCTCTCAACACCTGCAACACCATTCTCATGTGTTGTTCATGTTCTTCCTCTGTCTTGGAATACACCAAGATATCGTCTAAGAAGACTATGACAAACTTGTCCAGATAATTTTTTAACACTCCATTCATTAATCACATAAAGACAACAGGCGCGTTGGACAATCCAAACGACACCACTGTAAACTCATAATGACCGTACCTTGTTCTAAAGGTAGTCTTGCTGATGTCTTCGTATTTTATCCTCACTTGATGATATCCATATCGAAGATCTATTTTCAAAAATACTTTCGCATCCTTTAACTGATCAAAAAGATCATCAATCCTTGGCAGAGGATATTTGTTCTTGATAGTGACTTTATTCAACTGCCGAAAATCAATGCATAGCCTCATCGTCCCATCTTTCTTCTTCACAAATAGGACTGGGGCTCCCCACAGTGACACGTTGGGACGAATGTAGCCTTTCTTTAATAGCTCTTCGAGCTACAATTGAAACTCTTTCAGCTCTGGCGTACTCATCCTATAAGGAGATTTCGAAACTGGAGCTGCTCCAGGCATTAGATTTATAGAAAAGTCAATGTCCCTCTTCGGAGGTAGTCCAGGCACCTCCTGAAACACGTCCTCAAACTCTTTGAGTACCCTGTGGTATTCCATATTCGAGACTACATTTTGGAATACTTCTTCCACCCGGGCTGCAAATAATTGACAGCCTTTCCAGTAACATTTCTTCAGCTGCATAGCTGAGATTTCCCTCACAGCCATGACTCTGGGAATTCCTTGGATTGTTACCTGATTTCCCTCTTCGTTCAAACATGTGAATCTCTTGTTACGACAATCCAGAAGGGCATGGTGCTGGTCCAACCAGTCCATCCCAATTAAGAAATCATATGAGCCTAAATGCAGGATGTTCAATTCAGCCTTAGTGCTCATTCCTTTCATGTCCACTGAACAAGACTTAACCAATTCAGTGACCTTCCTCTTGGTCCCTGTGGCTAACTGCACTAACCAAGACTTCCCATGTTTTCTCTTCATTAAATGCAAACTTTCCACCACTCTAGGATCTACATAACTATGGCTAGCCCCTGAATCAATTAAAATAATAAGTGGTCGGTTTTTTATCATAACTTGCACTTCAATCAAGTGTGATTGAAATTCTGCTTGCTTGTTGTCTAGGGCTGCGTAGATCCTCAGCATTATGCTGCCCATATCCTCCACTGTTTCAGCTTGCTGAACAATATGGATAGTTCTTGCTTTGTCTTTTTTGTGGGGGCAGTCTCTGTACCTATGATTCCCTTTACAACCCCAACACTCCATGGGTGGAGGCCTTGGCATCTGTTCACTCCCTTCAACTTTCCTGGGCTCCTTAAAAGATGACTGTCCCCAAGGACTGTTTCTGAAAAAGGAAGGCTTACTTCCCTTCTACCTCTGTTCTTTCTTAAACCTCTTCTGGTTATCCCAAGCCTTCCGAAAGGTAGGCTTTTCTCTCTGCTGTTCGTATAGGCATTTCTCCCTTCTTATGGTTTCTTCCATAGTCTTAGGATCATCGTATTGAATCTTGTCACCAATGGAAGGTGGCAGTCCACTCAGGTACCTCTGAATTTTAACAGCTTTGTCCTTGATGAATGGAACATACTTCAGCAGTTCCAGAAAACTTCGTTCATACTCATCAATGGTCATACTACCCAACTTGAGTTCGAAGAACTCCTTCATCTTTCTATCATAGTATCTTTTAGTCAGGTATTTCTTCTCGAAATACCTCTTGAATTACTTCCAAGTGACCTCTTTCTCTTGAATGTGCTACACCTGCAAAAACTGATCCCACCACATGGATGCTTTTCCTTTCAGCTGGTACATTGCAATTATACCTTTTGTATGGGTAGAATAATTCAGCAGTTGGAAGTATTTCTTCATGCCAAGTAACCAAGTCTCGGCATCTTCCTCCTTCTTATGCTCTCCATTGAATGTTGGAGGCTTAATTTTATTCATCTCTCCCTTCAATTCCTCCCTTCCAGATTTTTGATGTTTTTTGGTAGGGGACGGGCTCGAACTGCTATGTGTCTCCCTGTCTGAATGTTTTTTGGAGTGACTATGACGTCGGCTACCACTCCTCGACCTACTTCTTTTCCCATGGGTTCTGCGACTCTCTGTCATACCTGAGTCTCTTCCCTTCTCAAGTTTCTTCTCTATTCTTTCCAGACTCTGCAAGAATTTTAAGTTTAATTTCCCTTGCTAATCCTTGACTTTCATGAGATTTCGGCTATCAGATCGATGCTCCTTGGCCTCTCTTTGCAATCCTTCAAATATTTTAATTATATGTCCTTCCTTATCCATATCCTTTACATGCCCATTAGAGTTCGATCCTTCGACTTCCAGATTAACATCCTTTCCTTCCTGTTCGTCTTCTATTTCAGGGGTAAACTGCACTCTTCTCCACTCCATACTCGGCGTTGATTAACTGGGGTTCTGGCCTTCGTTGAACTCTGCACATGCACTGTGCAATTCAATTCAAAATTGTCAGGCCATTAAACTTGATGAATAATCCACAATGTTTATAACTATTACGAACAAGAACGAAAGGCATTTCAACTTCACATTTCTGAGCTTGTCTGGATCTGTGTTTGTCGGGTTTCTTGAAATTCTCCTATTTCCCTATCGAGAAATTTTCCTCCCACAGGAAACTCTTCCAGGTCTCCCTTACTTCTATCGGGGTTACCTATATTGGGGTTTTGAAACCAGCAGTGTTTTGGTGGGTTGAATCTCCGATTTTCGATTTTCGATGGGCTTCTTTCACGCGCGAGCTTTTGTCGCATATGACCACGCCTTCACGACCGTGGCCTTACCTTCCTATCAAGATTTCAGTCCTCAAAACCTGATGCGCCCCTTTGTGCGCTAGCCCTCCTGGCTAGGCCTTGGTCCATGTGACTGATACTATATGACTTGTTCAACCATGTGGTTTGCATGAGTTTTCCATAGTCTTGGTCACATCACATATAATAGAAACTTACTAAATCACACAATGACGCATTAAAGGACATTCAAAGAAAGTTTAACTTTAAGCCTCATTTAGAAGGACGATTAATTAGCGTTGGTCTTGAATTGAATTTGAAAACCTAACTTAATTCAAAATTAAAAGGGTTTAAAGGTTAAGTTAATCACGTCGCAATATCGAGATTCCCGGTTTTATAAGATCAAATAATCTTGTTATCGTGTTTCCCGATTTCCCACTTTCGCGATACATTTAATCCTTAAGTAAAGTTTTGAATTAATCTAATCACCGCTAAGAATGATTAAGAGTTAAATAATTACATCGCGATATCGGGATTCACAGTTTTATGAGAAGCATGTTTCATGTCATCAGATTTCCCGAAATCTCGATCCCCGATATGCCGACGTGCCTTTTGCTTTAACCCTTCGCGGTTAAGCCCAGGTTCATGTGACCTCTACCCCATGACCGTACTCAAAGTTATCATCGGGGTTTCGAGGTTCGTGATGTCGCGATGCTCACATACTTGGAACTCCCGATCCTCCGACTCCCGACGCGTTCCTTTACGCGTTAGCCCCTGCTATGGACTCTACACCATGTGACCGCTGACTAGTGACCCCAGACTTTTTCCTTATCTGGATTCAGGGTTTCGTGAATCAAAATGTGCCAAAACTCTTGACAGCGGAATCCCTGATTTCCCGATTTCCGATGGACTCTGTCCGTGCTAGCCCTCTGACTATGGCCCACACTCCTTTGACAATCGAGAAATCGCATTTCACGATATCGAATCCTCACTGCACTTGTTCCTGAAACTTACGAAGTTCCAAACTCCAATGTGGGGTGACATCTGTCCTCCACTCTAACCCTGGTGGTCCCCACTCTGTCCTTGCACCCGTCGGGAAATCACGTATCGGGATATCGCAATTCCCATTGTCATGTGCATGGGACTTCCAATTCCTCGATATCCGACTCTGCGGAATCTCCTTACACGTGTCCCCCTTGGGATCCTACGGATATGATCCCTCTGTCGTTCTAGGTTTCTCCTCTACCCATGAGGGCTTAAACCCTGTGCAACTTCTGTCAACTTGGACGGTTGATGGGTAATCTCACAGGGATCTTACGACTCACGATCCTCCTGAGTTTAAACTCCTATACACTCCGGGCCATACCAGGGTCTGAAATTGGTCCTCCAAACACAATTTCTCCTCTCACCCTCGGTCCAAAGACCACTCAACTGGCCCATCTAGGCTCAGTGTCGAAACCTTGGCTCTGATACCACTTTGAAGTGTACCTTTTCTCTACCGAGGTTTCCAAACCTCTCAGTTACGATGCTATACATGAATTTTTTTTTACATAACTCGTATAGACATTATAAGCACATGCATTTAAACAATTAAACACACGTAATTCTCAGAGTAAAATATATAAGTTACTGCTACAATGAAACAAGCCATAACATTCAATAGTAATTCATTTACACAACGAAAAACATGATAATATATACAACACAGTCATGCACAACATGATTAAAGCATAGTTCAAATACTTATCTTTTAACAGCTGTAGAATTCACCAACCTAGTGCAGGCCTTCCACGAACCTCCCAGCCTTAGACCACACTGTTCATCAGCTCAACAGTGGGTCACCCTCGAGCTGGGACCGAGCTCCACCCCAAGGCAAGGAATCCTAGGCTAGGCTGAGGTTACAGGGAAGATAGCACATACACAACCACCAGGAAGAAATATCTCCCAGGAATCTCCCACGCTCACTGCCCATAGACCCTCATTCCCCACATGCCTGTTCCACCCCAGGAGAGTGCACCTTCTTTGAAACCTAGACAATCCTTCGGCTGGCAGTCTCCCTTACCTTGGGTTACAGGAACAGACCAGACCGAAAGTCTCTAGGCTCTATGGTAGCTACAGGGTTCCTTCCAGGAGTTCTCTTCTCCCTCTACACACTCTCTCACCTGGAGGAGTCGCTTACATGCCAATCAAGCCTCACGCAGTCCAATACTGCACAGTCACAACAACACATGGGGAACACAGACACAGGCTTCCCAAAATGGTTCAACAATCACAGGATGATCTCATGAACTTGATTTAGGAACAAGGCTCCACGCACAGGCTAGCTCATCTTTTCCCGAACAACCAAGGATTCTTCCACTCGAGTTCAACACAGGGTTCCTGTTCAGGAAATGCACTCCTGGGTTTTTCCTAGAACAGACACAGACTCACCGCTCTGGACAGGGTGTACACGGTTTCTTCCAGACAGACACAGGCTTTCCGGCTTTCAGATATGAACCAGGGTACTCTGGCAGAGGTCGTACCGGTTCACACTCCGAGGTTCGGGTCCGAGTGGATGGGATGATACCCCTCATGGCTTACTTCCTCTGTTTTATTTTCATGCACCAGGGTTGACACTTGTCACCCAGGGAACTACATTCGTACCACAGTGTGCATCCCCTTTGCACGTTCCCTCCCTTGCCAGGAACTTAGGATAAACAGAAATGCACATGTCTCTTTTTAAAATAATATTAAAATATTATTTCCCAGGATTAAGCCCCTAGGCTCATCACTCATCCCCTTTCCCACCTTCTATCCCCTATTTCCTTTCCCACTCTGTGGATGCTCAGTTCCCCATCACTCATTCATCGTGGTCGGTATGCACCTGGCGATGTTTATATTTTATTGATTATTCTGCATACATACAAGTACAACAGCAGGCTCCTGGCCTTCAAACACTTAGGATTCCTAGCCTAACAGACACATAAGCCTTCCAACTTATACCAAACTTGGCTCACCATCCTATAGAACACATTTACAATTCATTGCATATATCATGATCTGTAACGGGGCTCGGCCTTGGGGACACTACACCCCCACTCCTATGTCTTCCACCACTCTCTCTCTCTCTCTCTCNCCTAGGCTAGGCTGAGGTTACAGGGAAGATAGCACATACACAACCACCAGGAAGAAAGATCTCCCAGGAATCTCCCACGCTCACTGCCCACAGACCCTCATTCCCCACAGACCCTCATTCCCCACATGCCTGTTCCACCCCAGGAGAGTGCACCTTCTCTGAAACCTAGACAATCCTTTGGCTGCCAGTCTCCCTTACCTTGGGTTACAGGAACAGACCAGACCGAAAGTCTCTAGGCTCTATGGCAGCTACATGGTTCCTTCCAGGAGTTCTCTTCTCCCTCTACACACTCTCTCACCTGGAGGAGTCGCTTACATGCCAATCAAGCCTCACACAGTCCAATACTGCGCAGTCACAACAACACATGGGGAACACAGACTCAGGCTTCCCAAAACGGTTCAACAATCACAGGATGATCTAACGAACTTGATTTCGAAACGGGGCTCCACGCACAGGCTAGCTCATATTTTCCCGAACAACCAAGGATTCTTCCACTCGAGTTCAACACAGGGTTCCTGTTCAGGAAATGCGCTCCTGGTTTTTTCCTAGAACAGACACAGACTCACCGCTCTGGACAGGGTGTACACGGTTTCTTCCAGACAGACACAGGCTTTCCGGCTTTCAGATATGAACCAGGGTACTCTGGCAGAGGTCGTACCGGTTCACGCTCCGAGGTTCGGTTCCGAGTGGATGGGGTGATCCCCCTCATGACTTACTTCCTCTGTTTTATTTTCATGCACCAGGGTTGACACTTGTCACCCAGGGAACTACATGCGTACCACAACGTGCATCCCCTTTGCACATTCCCTCCCTTGCCATGAACTTAGGATAAACAGAAATGCACATGTCTCTTTTTAAAATAATATTAAAATATTATTTCCCAGGCTTAAGCCCCTAGGCTCAACCCCTTTCCCACCTTCCAGCCCCTAGTTCCTTGCCCACTCTGTGGATGCTCATTTCCCCATCACTCATTCATCGTGGTCGGTATGCACCTGGCGATGTTTATATTTTATTGATTATTCTGCATACATACAAGTACAACAGCAGGCTCCTAGCCTTCAAACACTTAGGATTCCTAGCCTAACAGACACATAAGCCTTCCAGCTTATACCAAACTTGGCTCACCAGCCTATAGAACACATTTACAATTCATTGCATATATCATGATCTGTAACGGGGCTCGGCCTTGGGGACACTACACCCCCACTCCTATGTCTTCCACCACTCTCTCTCTCTCTCTCTCTCTCTCTCTTTGATCTCTTGCACACTCACTCACTCTCTCCCATTTTCTCCCTCTTCCTCTCTCTTTCTCCTCCACTTTGCCTCTCTCCCCCCCACAACAACCATATAGATAAGTTCAAATTACAAGTATAGATAATAATAATAATAATAATTAATAAACATTGAGCCACATTTTCTTTGGAGGAATTTCAAAGTGTTAAATATGAAAACATAAAACTTTAGACATAATCACAAAACCAAATTTATTAATGATTACAAATCGTAATGTTTTTCAAAGTACAACCCGTTGATTAAAAATCATAATGTTTTTCCAAGTACTATAGCCTTAGTCAATATCATAATTATTAACTAATTAAATAGCCATCCGGGTTTAATGACAATATTCATAATTTGATTGATACAACTATTGGTTTGAGCAAATTGTGTGATAATTCACACATGAAGAGTATCAACTTGTACTTTGGAAATCCAATGAAGGATTAAAACTTATATAGATTTTCTTGTGGAAAATTCTCTATTTAATGTTCATTTCATTGATATTTTGTATATGAAAGATAATGAGATATTGGCTATGAATTTTGATGATTACACCTGTCTAATGGTGATGAAAGGCTCAAATTACCAGAGAAATGATATTAATTCAAAGACTGAGTGATGCAGGAGCATCTCTCACAGCAAGCGAGCCAACACAGAATGCAAGTGAACAACTGGACAAAACCAGCACAAGTTTTGAAATTGTCTCGAAGATAATGCACCAACCTTAAATGTGATATTAAAGAGAGGCGTAATTTTATATTGTAATCAGACCTTGAGCGTCTTGCTCTCGTCTGAAGTAGATGGAGGCATTTATGTTGAGATGAAATAGGTAGATAGAATTTAATATTAGATTAGACAGTTTTAGAAAGAAAGAGGGAAATGGGATATAGACACCCTCATTGTGCATTGTAACATAATCTTGAGCATTGAGAAGAGAAGAAGAGAGTTGTGGAAGAACACCCATGTACATAGTTTGAATTAATAGAAGAGGTTGATTCAATTCCATGGTTTTGTGTTTGTTCTCTGTGTATGTATGCTAAATGCTATGCTCATAAGTATTTACTTCATGTTATGCATTTGTTTTACATGCTATGTATGAGTGATTTCTTGCTGAGTGTTTGAAACATGAGAAAGGAAGTAGGAGAAATGAGTTTCAATTGTTTCTTTATCTGAGCAAGGATTCCTGCAAAGAGTGCAATTGAAGTCGTCCACAAGGAGTGCGTTGAAAGAAGGATCATATAGTTTAACTCTTGTTCTCGTTCACCCAGAAGTGAAATTGGATTATAGGAGCCATGCAAGGAGTGTGAAAGCTAAGGAAAGTCTCAGTTTTGAATCTAAGCAAAGCATTGGAGGACTGCTGCTGCAGGTGTGCATAGAGTCGAAGAGTTCTCAGATATTTGAAGACATTTGGAGGTTGCCGCAAGGAATGCGCGCAAAACAAAATCTTCTCTAAGACTCAGAGTCATGAGAAAGCTCAGGAGGGATAAATCCTTTGAAGCTATTGAAGGTAGCACAAAGAGTTGGAGAATATCGAGTGACTCAAGGTGACAGAGGTTTGGGTCACAGTTGATTAAGTCTAGGAAGGAGTCCTTGGTTCATTTCGTGAATGTATTGAGGAGAAGAAGACAGACGGTTAGGATCTTGGGGAGAGGATTTGTGAAACCCCGCCAGCCATCATATTTGCTAGAGAAGTGAGGGGGATATGGTTACGTCTGGAGCCCAGGCTCTAAGGATCATGAGCCATTGGATCATCCAATAGATTCTGGAACGTTGAAGATTTCACATCCCGGAGGAGTCGAGGAGTGCGCAAGAAGAGGAATCATGAGCCGTCGGGTCTCACACAGATATCTGTCAGCCGCTGAATCTGACCGGAGGGACGCAAAATTTAAGTATTCGTGAATAGATAAGTGAAAGTATCGAAAGGCATCAGGATATCATCACTCGGGATATCGGGGATATTGAGGATGTGAAGATATTCACTCGACACCCGAAACCCCAAATTTGCGAGGTTTTGATCTAATCCATTCATTTGGGAGCGGATGCATGTCACGGGATTTCCCATATTGGGGACTCAGACATCGGAGGATAGAAGGGGAAATCATTCAACTTCACGAGTGATGAAGTGGCGAGAAGACCAGGAGCCATCCATCTGAGGAGGACAGGTGGCAAAGATTGAAAGATCTAGCAAACTCGGAAGTTTGCAAGGTGAGAGACCAAACATTGGGTACTCCAAGTCATGAAGACGCGAGGAGCGAGAAGAAGAGTAGCCATTGGATCTGGGTCATGGGAGGACCGTTGGATCAGGAACCCCATCACCTATAGTGCATTTAGGGTTTGGAGGTTGAGAGGGGTCACTTTCGACATCAGAAGTCGTGAAGTGCTGAGAGTGGAGGCTTGCGTGGACACGTGGCAAATCCATAAGGTGAGGCCTGCGTGGTTGACAGGTGGACACGCGTTGCCTGGAGAAAGGAGTCAACACTCCGTTGAATTATCGCATCTCGGGGATTCGCGGGATGAGAGTGTGAAGGCTTGACGCTTCAATCTACAAGGTTGAGAAAAAAGAAAAGCGTCAAGGGAGGAGTCAACCCAGCATTGACCTATCACGTCTTGGGAGATCGTAACAGGAGGGCATGAGAGTTCGACTCACGAACTCACAAAGGTGTGAGTTGCGAGAGGTGCTGATATTTAAGCCCTAGCCTATGGTTACATGTGGGGAGGGCACTGACAAGGAAAGGAGCCATAACCATATCGCCAGTTCGGGTATCGCAAGATTGGAAAGGAAGAGTCGGAAGCTTCGACTCATGAATTAGCGAGGTCGTGAGATTTATTTCGATATCCTGATTGTAAAGAGGAGATCCCATGGAGAGTTTGCTGTGGGTACGGATTTCCTGATAGGGAAATAGGAGAGCCTTAGTGTTCTTCGGGACAGTAGAGAAGAGAAGATCCTGTGAGCGGACATGCTTGCGAACGCGCCTGCATCAAGTGGTATCAGAGCTTGAATCTTGCTTGTATATTTCAGGCAAGAGAAGCAGGAGATACAAGAGCACTCTGATACAAGTCAAGTGGTATCAGAGCACAGAAAGGTTCTTTGCTTTTTGTAGCAGGGAAAAGGAAGATTCACCATGCCACCGAGGAGAAGAGATAGACAATCACCCGATTCAGAGGAGGAAAGGGAAACGTCCAAAGGAAGGGGTAGAGAAGTGCAGAATCCAGAAGTAGAAAGAGATTTGCATAACTTACGCGCTAGAGTTGTGGACATGGAGATAAGACAAAGGCGCACAACTGATGTAGGATATATTAGTGAGTTTAAAGATGAAGATGATGTTGGACATGGAGGAGAAGAAATCCCAGCAGAAGATGCAGCAAATGAGCGCTTACTTAAAGCTATTGCAAGAATGAGTGCAAAGGTGAAGGTGGACATTCCAGTTTATGAGGGAAATCTATATGTAGAAGAGCTTCTAGACTGGATTAGAGCTCTGGACACCTACTTTGACTATGAAGATATCAAAGAGGAAAAGAAATTCAAGCATGCCATCATGATATTAAAAGGACATGCAGCCTTGTGGTGGAATGAACTACAACCTGATAGGTGTTGCCAAGGCAAGCATAAAATTAAGAGTTGGGACAGGATGATTGCAAAGATGAGGGCAAAATTCATTCCCAGGGACTATCAAATTTCTCTGTTAAGGAGAATGAAAAACCTGAGACAGAAGCTGATGACAGTGAAGGAATATACTGAGGAGTTTTACGGGTTGAATATCAGGGCAGTTCATCGTGAAAGCAATGACAAAAAAGTGGCCAGGTATATGAATGGCCTGAGATATGAGATTCAGGATGAAATGAGTATGGTGACCATCCAAATGGTAGAAGATTCTTATCAAATGGTTTTGAAAGCTGAAGAGAAGCTGAGCCAAAAGCAGAGTCAGAGGGGCAGAGGCAGAAGTCAGCCCAGAGGCAAATCAGTTGCCTAGGAAAGAACCCAGAATCCCAGGGACGACTGGAAGAAACCTCAGACTCGGACAAAGAGAGGTGGAAGTTCACAATGAGGGAAATACATAGAGCAAAGAGAACAACATACTGAGTAGAGAGGAGGATATGCTGATAATAATAGGTTTCCTCATACCAGAGGTAGAGGAAGAGGAAGAGGAAGAGGAAGAGGTGGAGTAATCACATGCTTCACATGTGGAAAGAATGTGCACAAGTCTTATGAGTGTCTAGAGAAAAAGAAAGAAACTGTAGAAAATCACATCACTGAGGCACAGAGGCGAGATGTTGAGGCAGAAGACGCTGAAGGTAGAAGATCGCTGGTGATGTGAAAATTCCTTTTAACACAAGATAAAGAAGTGGAAAGTTCAGTCCAAAGGACCAGACTTTTCAGAACAGCTTGCAAGACCAAGGGTTGGGCATGCAAGGTCATTGTGGACAGTGGTAGCACGGACAATCTCGTTTCAACCGAGATGGTAGAAAAGCTGGATCTGGAGATGACTGATCATCCAAGTCCATATAAAGTTTCGTGGCTACAAAAAGGACATCAGGTAAATGTCACCAAACAATGCTTAGTTGAATTTAAGATAGGAGGATATAATGATAAGGTATTATGTGATGTCATTCCTATGGATGTTTGTCATCTATTGCTGGGTAGACTGTGGCAATATGATAGGAATGTGATTTATGATGGGCGAATAAACACATACACCCTGGAGAAGAATGGGAGGACTCATATGTTGCTTCCAATTAAGGACAAGGAGGTAAAACCGGAACTAAGTAACACTGTACTTCTCATGAGTGGGAAGGAACTTCTTACTAAGGTGAAGAAGAAAGGAGAACCGCAGTTCATTGTGGTCAGAAAAATGAAAATTGTTCTGACTAGCACAAGAGTGGATGATTTACCAGAGGAGGTTGAGGAACTACTGGAAGAGTTCACTGACATTGTAGTGGACAAATTACCTCATTTGTTTCCACCAATCAGGAGTGTGAGTCATCACATTGATCTCATACCAGGAGTCGGTTTTCCAAACAAAGCCGCGTACAGATTGACACCGTAGGAGAATGAAGAAGTTAAAAGACAAGTCCAAGATTTGTTGGACAAAAGGTTGGTCAGAGAAAGCTTGAGTCCATGTGCTGTTCCAACAGTACTCAATCCGAAGAAAGACAAAGGCTGGAGAATGTGCACCAATTCAAGGGTGATCAACAAGATAACTATCAGGTAGAGATTCCCATTGCCAAGAATGGATGATTTGATGGATTTCTTAAGTGGAGAAGAATTCTTTTCGAAGATTGATTTGAAGAGTGGATATCACCAGATTCGCATACACGTCATGGGTATCCAACCCCATCCCTATTAACAAAAAATAGAACACCATTCACGTCTGCACCGACTTTCACGATATTAATCACTCTTGTTGCAAAGACAACTTCCGAACACCTTTCATCAACCAAATCATTGATGACTGTGTCGACCACGAGGCCTTGTCCTTCATGGATGAGTTCTATGGATACAATCAAATCTAGATCCATCCAACAGACTAGTATAAGATTGCATTCACTACCCCATGGGGTACTTTTTCTTATCGTGCCATTCCTTTTAGACTAAAAAATGTAGATGTGACATTCCAATGGGCCATGAATTAATTTTTCCATGATCTCCCTCACATCATCCTCTCTTACTTGGAAGACCTCACCGCTCAATCCAAGAAATGCACTCAACATCTAGATGACTTACGGGTCATCTTTCCACGATGTCGACAATACAATATCTGCTTCAACCCCCTCAAGTGTGTATTTTGCATCACCATTGGATGCCTCCTTGGGTTCATCATCTCCCAACATGGTATCATAGTGGACCCCCTCAAGGTCCAATCTATCAAAAACATTCCATCACCTAGGAATTTTCTCCAAATGCAGAGCCTACAAGGCAAAGCCAACTTTTTACGATGCTTTGTCCCATATTACACCACTAGTGCACATGGTTTCCTTCACTTATTATGTCATGATATCCCATTTCGATGGGATGAACATGAAAAAACTGATTTTTATGATTTAAAATCGACACTCTCCAATGCCCCTTTGATTAGTCCTCCCGACTATGATCATGATTACATCCTCTACTTATCATCCTCAACCATCTCAGTAGCAGGAATTCTCATCCAACTAGGGGATGATGGTCGCGAGCATATTATTTACTATATCAGTAAAAACCTTTCAAGACCACTAGTGAAGTACAATCATGAAGAGAAACTATCCCTTGTAGTTGTCCTTGTTGTCCAGAAATTGCGCCATTACATCTTGCTTCGAATTACCAAAGTCGTGGAAGATTCCAACCCCATGCAATAATTTCTTAGTCAACGACAAATTAATGGTAAGTTTTCTTGGTGGATCATTATTATTCATGAATACAACCTAGATTTTTAAACTCCCAGAAGCAAGAAATCCCTCATTCTCACTGAACTCATCATGACATTCCCCTCCAACACTACAAGTTCACTCGTCAACATGGATTTTCCTGAAAAACTCCTCTACATCCCCTCGGATGACCCCTGGTATGGAGACCTCCTCGTCTACGAAGTTTGGGACCCATATCTCATGAGACAATCATCGACGCATTCTCCATCAAGCCCTTTGCTACCTCCTCATCGATGACATTTTGTACCATCGTGGGGTCGACACCATACTCCGTCGATGTTTTACCATCAACGAAGCTGACAGTGTATTGAATTATTTTCATAGTGGTGCTTGCAATGGCCACCTCTCAGGAATGTCCACCGCCCAAAAAATCATTCGCATCAGATACTTCTGGCCCACATTATTTCATGACTGCATTCACGTTGTTAAGCGATGCGACAAATTCCAGCTTTATGCAAACAATGCACGAGCACCACCACATCTTCTACATCCAGTCATCATTGTCGAACCCTTCTGCAAATGGGGCATATAATTCATGACATGCAATCCTCCATATAGAAATGAACACAAGTACATTGTCGTGGCAGTATATTACTTTACCAAATGGGTTGAATCCATGCCTACCTTCAACAACATCACTGACACAACAACGCGTTGTTTCTTCAATCACATAATTAACTACTTCATAGTCCCACTACAACTAGTCTCTGACCATGGTAAGCACATTGAGAATGATATCGTCGTTGAACTCTCCTCAAAGTTAGGCTTCTCCCATGAGTTCACCTCCCCATACTACCCTCAGTCCAACGGATAGGTCGAGGCTGTCAACAAAGTCCTCAAAACCATGTTGCAATGCACTTCCAACAAACATAATACCAATTGGCATCATATGTTGTTTTCAACATTATGGGCTTATCATACAATAGTTAAAACTACCACTAGTTTTACACCATTTCATCTCATCTATGGTATTGAAGCCACCCTCCCCATTGAGTGAGAAATTCCCACGTTGCATACCACCATCAAGCTATTACCCAACACTGCTCCAATGGAGCAATTCTTGCTAAACCTAGAGTCATTGGATGAAGATCGTAGATATTCATTATAGAATAATGAGGAAGGTAAAAAATGGTCTAAATCAACCTTTGACTGCCATGTCAACCTTCTCTCATTCAACGAAGGAGATCTCATCCTAGCCTACGATATCGCTCACGATACTTTTAGCCATGGGAAATTAGAGTCATTGTGGAATGGACCCTACATTGTCCAACAATGCCTCACTAAAGGTGCCTACATCTTGGCCTCCCCAGAAGGCTATCTTCTCAAAGAACCCCTCAACGGGTTGTACTTAATTTTTTTTTACGCATGAACGTTCTCACTCTACAGTAGTATTTTTCTTTTGTACACATTTGTAGAGTTTTTAGTCTTCTTTTATCCCTTCCATGCCTTATGTCTGATATACCATTCATGTTATTGACATATGTCTCCTCCATCGGCCTACCACATTAGTTACGCTAACGGAGCTATCCGTTGGACACAAAATCTCGCTTTGGCCACTTGGGCTCTTTATACCACCTCACATGAACTGCTCCACTCCAGTGGCATATGTTTGGGCTAGGAAACCAACAACCAAGATGAATACATAACCTTCATTGGCCTTCTCACTGAGGCCATTTGCCACCACATTCGACAACTTAGCGTATTATTATATTCTCATCTTGTTGTCCTGCAACTCAACAATGTGTACCGTGTCCGCGATCCGTACCTTTTCTGCAAATACTTGCAAGTTAGACTATTATATCACAATTTTGATTCAATTACATTTACACATATTCCACAACAATTCAATCAAATAGCAGATAACATGGCTAACCTAGTGTTAGATTTTCATATATCACATCAAGACATCATCACATATACATAAAACATAAAAAGTTTGTCACAACATATAGATTTGGCATCATAAAAAGCATAAAAAAATATCATCACATGTGAACATTACAGAGATCATAAACCATGTATATCCATAGATATATATAACGATCAATGTATTATCAATGTTTAAAAAATGGTACAAACTATACGTAGCCCGTAGGCAAGTGAACCCCCCTCACCCCTATGAGCACAAAAAAGGTGTCACACTACCCTATACCATGGGCACGCAGGCCTATATAAAATACAAAAATATACAACAGAGCACTCATGGTGCCTCTAGAGTGCCACCACTAGGTCCTCTATTTGGAGGAGGTTCCCCACTAGCTGGGGGTCCTCCAGGTCTGGGGGTAGTCACCTAGTCATAGCTGCCCCTGCTACAACTACTATGCGGATCAAATATGTAGGAAGGCCCACACACTTCTCCAAGACTCCCTCATCCTATATATGAGTCCACATTCCCTCGGGCACTCCCTGTAGAATCACCTCCAACCAGTGACAAAAATCCTCAAGCACCCTGCCCACCTCTACCGGAGGAGCATGTGATGACCTTGCATTAGGGTCATCAAATCTACGCCTCCTTCCAGCTCTCACATCATCTTCTGGCCTCACCCCAGCCTCATCCCTCCGATGTCTCTCTCCCACCTATGATGGTTTCACTAGCCCCTGACTTCTCAACTCTGCCACCACCGCTTCCAATCGTCCTCATGGCCCCACATCTGCAAGAACACAACCAAATGATAGAATCAACATCCATCCATATATAAACATATGCTATACTATCAAAATCACAAAACATAAAGTACACCAACATACCTCTCTGATCCCAAACCTCCCCAGGAGGCAACACCAAATCTGGGTCATGCCAGAAATCCATCCCACCATACGTGAACCACAGTATAATATGTGGCATCTGGTGCTAGACACATGCCAAGGTGGTCGTGAAATAATGGCCACCCTCCCCACCTCCATTCTGTACAAAAATATATGCCAATTTCATTAGTCATGGCTCCCGTGCCTCAGCCATCGACAACAACACCCTAGGGCGCAACATGGGCACCCTCTCTAGAAACCACACCACCAAGATAGATCAAAAGGAAAAATCACCAAAGTCAGCAGTACGACACTGGTTAATATGCCCAATCATCTTGGTATGAAACAACAACCCCCACGTGAAGAATTCCCCATCCAACACTCTTTTCATGATGACCAATTGACCACCACTTATTTGATGCATCGCCAAGGACTCGTAGATCCTCACAATAATATCCATGATGCACTGATGCAAAAAATCATCCATCACCTCGATACAGACCATCGAACTTGACATGATGTTCAGTCCTGAACAATACCTCCATGCCACATCTGCCAAGTGGACACCCGCAGGCAACTAGGGATCAACAGGTAGGGCCATTCCTCGAAAAGGGATCCCCATCAAGAAATAGACATCCTCCCTCGTAGAGAATGTCAACTACTTTCCTTGCACAATAAAACACTACAGATTAGCATCCCACATCGAAATAAAAAAAATGCAACAAGTACTCCTATGCATGTATCAGTGGGCAGCCGAAGAACTTCAACAACCCACAATATGCTAGAAGTCTTTGGATGCCCGACTCATCTCTCACTGCCTCCCTGAGGCGCTCCCAATCCCGCTCTCTCCAATTGATTGCCATCCTACGCTAATCATCTACATTCACACACAAAACACTTGATCAACCATCATCATTATTAAAAACATCTCCAAAAACATATAAGTGTTTTCACCAACCAAGATTTGCCTCTAGTGCACAGTTGTTACCCCCACAGGTGTGCACACATGTGCTTGTTCTTCGCACAGGTGCGCACAATGCACAACTTTCAAAGAAACAAATGTGCATAAAATGTGCATATATAACACCCATATATGCACATCAATGTGCATCTGTTCTCTTCACAGATGTGCACTAATGCGTTGTTGTTAGAGCAACAACCGCACAGAGTGCACAACTGTATTTTGACCAGGTGCACACCCATTGCGCACCTGTTTTATCCACTTGCATGCCACCATGTGAGACTATTTTCCACGTATTCGCACATCATGCATGGGATAATAAATTATACCTGCACACCTTAGCATTTGTATCTTTCCTTATCCTGTGCACTGGTAGACCCACCCCTACCAAACTCCCTCGTACAACCATCCATACAAACTTGCCCATAAAATAAACCCTATCTTCTATGTAGAAGGATGAGACCACTAACTTGTCTCTCACAAATCCCAGATCAGTCGGCTTGAACTCCCGTAATCTTCAAATCTCCTCTAAAAACTACTCGTCAACTCACTACGGACATAGGTACAAATGAGGTGGCATTGTGGTCCCTACAACTATATATCGCCCCCTTTGCCAAACTTCCACTCTCAATTACAAGAGCTGAGAACATCCATTTTCTAATCCGTCTTTATCCACGAGATCAGGATCCCACCACCTACACAGTCACATTCCCTGGGTCACCATCCATCCTTGGCCTCGGGGGCACATTTTTCTCACATCACGCTCAGGTACGCATGCTCATGTTCAAAATTATCAAATAGTTTTTATATGTTCTTTATCTTTAGATATCATTCTCATCGAGTATTTGGTTTTAATGTGTGTATGTACTTGGTCATCACAAATCAACACAACCCCTTCAGGTACATGATCGACACTGGCATGTATTCATTCCCTATGAATACCACTTGCATCTCCCAGTCACACCCTCTGACATTTGTCTTTAGGATCTTCACACCCGACTCTTCAGTACTATCACCTCCACTACATTTCGGTATTGTCACCTAGTAGCACTCTCCCCCACATGAGTTGTCCCATTCATAGTCCCCTTTGCCACTTTGAAACTCATGCTGCTTTCACCCCTTATATATGGGAGTCCTGATAGTCTTCTCATTTCCAAGAATCAACTGCATACTCTTTCTCCTCATTTTGATATCTTTCCCAATGGACTCCCAGTTTATCTCATCATGGTTCTATTTTAACTACACCTCTGCAATATCATTAACCCTCCATTCCATCCACCATCAGTTTTCCCATCTGCAAATTACCCTCCATTCATTTACCTCATACAAAAACCCACCCATGGCCCCCCCACCCTCCACTAGTTCTCCATGCAACTTGCGCCCTCACAGGCCAAGCCATCTTGCACTGGGGCAACCGTTTCTATATCTATACACTCATCCCACATTATTCTTTATTTTGTAAATTGTAAAAAGCCTTTGTTTCAATCCTTTACATAGCTTTTTATGGTCTCCTTTAGTGACCTTCTTTTTCCGGCAAAGCAACCCATGTCTCCCTTGGTTGGGGAAATTCATTATCTACTACTCCTGTTGACATTGTCCATAAACCTCAAGTATCCCACAATCCACGTACCCATGATCTCTAAGTTTGTCCACTTTTTCATGCCTCTGGTGCAATTTAAACCCATGACTAGTCATCCCCCTAATGTTAGATCCAGTTTCATAGTTGTTTCCAATCATCATTCCCATATACCCCCAACCAAGGGCAGTATTGAGTCTCCCCACACCTTGACTTTGTCCATGTTCCTTATTAGTTTCTGATCTTATTTAGTGGATTTCATGAAGCCCTTTTTTCTTCTTGGAGTCATGTCCCCCTCTCTGTCAATATCAACACAGTTTCCAGAAGGGAGATAGTATCTTGACTCTCATTACCTTTACCATGAGGAGTCTCGGATGACACAGAGAGAAACATCATAGCTCTCTATTGTCGTTGACCCCTATAACATTTGACGTCAACACACTCTCATGTTACGGTGGGTCTTACTATGCGACTATTGCAGTTATTTTATACTAGCTGAAGACCTGTGAATTTGCTAGGCCATGAATGCCTACGAGTCATCGACACTTCTTGCAGGTGTCCTTGTCTCTATTCATAGTATTTTCACCATAAAATCATTATCAAACCGCCCCAGAGGGCACTACAATTATCTACATCAACATGCAATTTCAGTTACTATCATACATTTTTGAGTTACATGACACAAGCATGGGGCATGCCTACCTCATTTGTATACAACTTTTATTTTCCCTACCTAGAGAAAGGTTTGGGTCCCATAGGTTCCCCTCTCCCTTCGACAAGTCTCTCTTGCAATTCCTCTCAGCACTCCTTCTTACAATAGTACTCACAGTAGAAGAAACATTGATGTATTTTGGCTATATGTATGCTCCTAACCTCACACATCAGGGGGGCTCTATTATCACTAAAATTTCATCCGCAAATGGTCATAGGAATATAGCATATCCAAACACTTATCAGTTCATTCATGGCCCCAAAGATGCATTTACAAAGGGAAAAAAATATACAACTTCTTATAAAATTAACATGCGCAGAAATACTACAGGAAGCGCGCACATGTGCGCAAGCCAAAGAAGACAAAATATCACACATATTCCCAATGCGCAACTGTGTACAATAAAATCCATGCACTCCTATGAAAAATTCATTTATGGTTCTTGTCAGCCCCTCACCCACTTTTGGTTCAGCTCCCAAGTCGATTTGACCCTCACATCTGAGATGAATCCGAGTGGGGGGTTGGTCAAAGACCTAAGGGTGCTCTAAAGGGCCCCTTGTTCATACTAAAGACCAATTGGATAATGCCTCAAATATTTTCTATAAAAAGAGGCCATAGGTGCACTATGAATTCAAGAATCTCATTGTATTGTTATTCCGCCTATATTCTCCTATAAAGAACCTCTTTCCTTCTTGGAGCATACTAGCATCGTCTCATTAGGTTATTCACCTCTCCTCTTGAGGGAATAAGATTGGATTTATTCACCATTCACTTTCTAGTTTTCCATTTGTAAGAAGAGCTATAACATAGGGGATTCAAGAGCCCTCCCTTGGAGGAAGAGGGGATCCATAAGTCCTACTTTATCTTTGGTGTTTTCCCACTAATATAATTTCTCCATTGGTGGCATGAATATTGGTCAATTGTTTGATTGATTTTGGTTCTAATTTCCTTATGAATTTTAGTTTTGTTTCTTTAGTTGTTATTAGCTTAGTTGTTTGTTTATTTCATGTGATTGAGTCATTTGATTCATACACTAACCTCTTTCTTGTCTAGCAGGACCAACTAGACTTGCATGTGCCCTTATTTT
>JZKD02S1613871.1:19950-35139 GCA_000966675.3 Picea glauca | reverse complement strand
GTGAAAAAGAGAGGACTTCGCATAGTGTACAACAAGCTGCGACAATTGAAGATGTGGGAAAAAAAGTACCTAGGATTTATGCAGCCTTGGATAACAAGCAATATGAGTTTAAATAGCACATGATTAAAGTGGAAGGTAAGATTAATGGCCAACCCATTTCTATTTTAATTGATTCAGGAGCTAGTCTTAGTTATCTAGATCCTAAAATGGTGGAAAGATTCCAGTTGCTGAGAATCAAGATTGGAAAACCTTAGTTGGTGTAGTTAGCTATAGGGGAAAAAAGGAAGATTAATGAGATGGTCAAGGCATGTCCAATGGAAATGAATGGATTGCACACAAAGGATGTTTTGAATTACATACCTTTATTCTCGCATGATTTCCTCATTGGTATGGATTGGTTGGACCAACATCATGTTGTTTTAGATTGTTGAAATAATTCATTTACTTGCTTGGTTGAGGAAGGAAAATTAAGAATAGTTCAAGATATTATGAGAGCTATAACTATAAAAGAAGTTTAAGCCCTACAATTGAAGAAAATATACATGAAAGGATGTCAAGTATTTGTAACACACTTGGAGGAGGTACCTAAGGATAAAGTGCCAGATGTTGAATGATGTACTGTACTGAAAGAATCTGAGGATGTATTTAAAGAAACACCAGGGTTTCCACCAAAAGAGATACCAACTTCTCTATAAATATGATACCGAGAGAAACTCCTATATCAAAGAATCCTTTTAGGATGAGTACACCAGAATTGAAGGAGTTGCAGATGCAACTTGAAGGGATTCTGAAGAAGGGGTATATATGCCCAAGTCTATCACCTTAAGGTGCCTCGATATTCTTTGTGAAGAATAGATATGGTACACTGAGACTCTGCATTGACTTCAAGAATTTGAATAAGGTAACCATGAAGAACAAGTATCCTTTTCCAAGGATAGTTGACATGTTTGATCAGCTAATGGGTGCACAGATAATTTCAGAAATTGATCTCATATTTGGATATCACTAGGTGAGAATTAAGGAAGAAGACATTAGTAAGTGATGCAGGAGCATCTCTCCATATCATCCAGCCAGCCAGATAGCCACGTCAGCGCGCATGCATTCATATGATAAAAGGGAGGCACAACCTCATTAGAATTAGAATTGAATGTAATTTAATGTGCTTAGGCTGTTGACCCATGGAAGTCATGCCTTTGTGCAGGCGTTAGGTAGATCGACCTTTATTGTAGATCAGTTGAGATCTATATCCAGATGATGGACTAGACAGTCCATTGAATGTAATTTATTAGAGTAGGTAGACCTGGAGGGAAGTGCTTGATTGATCCCTCAGGTAAAAGAGATTTTCATATATCATTTTGAGTTAGCATGGTTGTAGGAGGGAAGAGACAGAGAGAGCTCGAGAACACCTTTGTAAAATACAGGTGATTGCCATTTTTAATAGAAACATCAGCACTTTTTCCTGCATATGTTCTATCTTATATACATGCCTGTGGGTGTTCATTATATGCTGTGATTGTGTGTTGTTATCATGCCATTGCAGGGAGTGTGCTTGATTTCAGGTTGAAGGTCTTTGAGGCTTCACACCAGGAGGGTGTGGCAGAACGTGGAGGGTTCGGAGAGCCGTGCACAGAGGATGCATTTCTGTACTCTAAGGATTCAGGCAAAGATGTGCTGTGGCACAGGACTGAGATCAAAAACTCAGGAGGAATACCTTTGGGGTTGTTGAACACCTCAAGAGGTAAGACTATGTGAGAGGAACACAATTGCAGACAGAACTTTGCTATGAATTCTGAAAGCTCTGCCAAGTGGGCATTGAGCAAGTGCATAGGTGCATAGAAGAAGAACTATGATTTGAGTTTAGAAGACATAATCACTAAGGATTCTGAGAGCTCTATCAGGAGGGCATCGAGCAGGTGAAAAGGGTGTACAGGAAGACAAAACTATTGAACGTTCTGTGGGGAAGAGACTCCGCCAGAAGGGCGTCGAGGAAACGTGCAAGTTGGCACAGGAGAATAGAGAACTCTTTGAGTTCTACCATTTGAAGAAAGAGTCCACTGAGGGACCTTTATTTGGTTGTTGAACACCCAGAAGTCTTAGCAAGGAGGTTGCTTGAGCAGAGGACCAGGAAGGTCTAGGTATTCTCCATTTGTGGGGAAGGCAAGATAGAAATCCCTTAGGGGCCTGAGTGATTGTATAAGATCAGGAGTGATGACATTGTGTGTGCGTAGAGGTTTTGCAAGGAGGGCATACATCAAAATACTTCGAAGGAGATGAGGATACAAGCTCAGAAGGAATAACGCTTTTACGCGCATTAGTGGAACTCAGGGTGGAGGAGTTCGCGCAAGAGGAAGGAAGGCAAAGGTCACAACCTTTGAAGACTCAGAATTCCTCTAAGTGCAGGACGAAAGCATGTGAAGCTTAGGAGGGGCACAACAGCTGTCAGATCGGCCTGAAGAGAATAGATCTGGATCGTTGGATTTCCACGTCCAGGAAGGTGCATAGGAGAGCACACAGGACAGATGATCTGAGCCATCAGATGAGGAGAAGAAATCCCGTCAGCCGTCAGATCGGGAGGAATTGCGTAGAGATTTTCCTCTGGAGGAGGAGAACATGAGAAGAACGGGTTTGAGTCGTCAGATATGAGACAGATACTCGACAGTCATTGGATCTGCCGAATCTTCATGAGGTTTAGTCATCGAAATATCAGCCATCGGGAAATTGGAGTTCTTGAGGTCATGAGAACCAGGACTTCGAAAGTCTCGAAATCCTGAGAGTTAATCTGAGCCATCCATCTGAGGAGAGGCATGTGTCACGCGATCATCCGTTCTGGAGATCCGAGGCACCATGCATCGGGACTCGCAGGTCTCGAATCGGTGACATAATCTAGACTGTCTATTCGATGGACAAGTGGCAGGAATCCATCGAAGGATCAGGATATCGGCATTCGAAAAATCGGGGTTCTCAAGGTCGAGGGAACTAGGGCATCAGAAGTCCCAAAATCCCGACGAGATTAGGATCGTCTTTTGGGGGGACACGCGAAAACCAAAAATGCACAGGGGAAAATCCGCGACGGGAGTCAGCGTGAAGGACAGGTGTCAGTCACCTGGGAAGAGTCGGGAATCGGGATATCGGAGATCTCGGGCACATAGGTTTCATGCATTTTAGAATCGTGATACGTGATTTCCCGACACCATCAGAACCGTCCATTTAGTGGGCACGTGGTAGAGATATACACCATCGGAGGAAGTCCTGACAGGAGGTCGTTCATCGGCTAATCGGGAATCGAGATATCGGGGATTTCGGTGACGAGAGTTTTGTGCATTGGAAAATCGCGATACGCGATTTCCCGATAAGGCCTTGGAGCATGGGAGCCAGCTGTCATCACAACAAAAGAGGAGAACATGTGGCATATTTCTGAGACAGGTGAAAGGATCGTTGACAGGTCAACGAACGGGACCCATCGGAGGATCGAGAATCGAAGTTTCGCGAGTCTAGAGGACAAGGCGTCGGGACACTTGAAGTCGTGAAACCTGAGGAGGAATCTGAGCCGTCCATCTGCATAACAGGTGGAAAAGGATCGACGCCGTCAGATTTTTTTTTATCGGGATATCGGAGATCTCGGGCACAAAGGTTTCGTGCATTTCAGAATCGCGACCCGCAAAATCTCGATGAGTGGGGACCAGTTGTCAGCACAGCAGAGCGGCAGGATAGGAGTGGAATAAGGTCACGGTCACGGGGATTGATCATATGAGCGCGAGCTGAGTCGAGAGGGCTAGTACATGGAAGCGCTCATTGGAGAATCAATGATCGGGGATTCACGAGGACGGTGGTTGGTGACAGTGGAAAGTTCAAAACCCCGAAAACCTCGATACAGAGTAGGGGATAACCGCGGTTAGGTGCAGAAATCGTGAAGGGTGAAGAAGGACCTGTGGATCGGGTTGTTGCAGCTTTGATTCCCGAGGGAATACAAGGAGCTAATTCAGCTCACGAAGGAGTGGAATTGAATGATCCTGTGAGCGGGTGAATCTGAGGTGTAGGAACACCCTCGCCTGCGTCAAGTGGTATCAGAGCTAGAACTCTGTTTGTATACTTCAAGAAGAGAGGAGAAGGCAAGTGAAGGAAGACAAAGTTAGTGAGGACTCTGTAAGGACTTGCTTGCAGAAAGGCAGCAGTCCATAGACAACCAGCAGGACTATAAGATGAAGTTGGAAACACTCAAGATGTAGAGTGACAACAACAGATCTGTCAGGGAGGCAGACATGGACAACAAGATGGCTACTGAAGGCCATAGAAAGAAGAGCAAGGCATAAAAGCTTGTCGAATGGGTTGAAGAAGAGACTAGAAAGATCTATGAATTAAAAGTAGACATAGAGAAGCTGGAACTGCGGATGAGGCAGGAAAAGAAAGCCAAGTTGAGATGGGTATATGAATGGCCCATGAAGACGCGAAAGGTGAAATGGCCAGTCAGGCAACTGATGGTCAAAAGACAACGCATGATATTAAAGAGATGGTTGAGGTATGATGAAACCCTCAAGGCCACAGAGGAAGAGATGATTGATCACTGTTGGCCAGAGACTAGAAAAGGTCTCGATGATTGGGATGATGAAAAATTTGAATTGGGGTCATCTGAGGATCTCAAGCACTATCAGGAGGGCAGAGAAGTAGAAATTTCAGTTTTCCAAGAGGGCAACGAATTGAGATCAGCTGAAGATCTCATGGACTGTTAGGAGGAAAGTGAGGAAACCTTGCATTGCCAACTGGGCAATGAAAGGAGATCAGGTGGGGATCTCGAAGACTTCCAGGAGGGTAGCGAAAGCATCTTGGACTGCCAGGTAGGCAGAGGTGAAAATTCGAGACTGATGGAAATTCTCATGGACTCAGAGGAGATTTCAATTCAGCAAGGGTTGCTAATGAATATGGGATCAATTGATCTCATAATCTTCTAGGGAAGCAGCGGAAGCATCCCATATTTCCAGGTGGGCAGGGATGAACAAATGAATTTGGTTCAACCCGAGAAGTTGACAGAGCAGATGAGACTGTTTGAGGGTCTCATAAATTCAGAGGTGAGTGTAGATCAGCAGGTGTAGTTGATAGAGGTGAAAGGTCAGGATGATCTTCTGATGATTGGGGGAATTGGAATATTCCTACCATTTTCCCAGGAGGAGGTAGAAAATTCTGTTGTAGATGGTGCAACAACAGAGGAACAGTCACAACTGATGATGACTATCCAAGACGAATTGGTGCAGATGGTGCAGACTGCCCAAGTAGAAGAAGAAGAGGAAGAAGACATAGACAACATGTGCTTTGCTAATCTGTGGGATCAATTAGAATCCCTGGAGGAGAGGGTAAAAGTGCAGGGCATGCACATCCAACAGGTGAAGTTGGAAATGGATGAAGGAGGCTTGGGAGATCATGATGATCTGCCAAATGGAAAAAAAATTTTGCAGCTGAGGAGACTGCAACAACAGGACCAACCACTGGAGCAGCTAGATGAGGTAAAAGAAGCTATCAGAAGGTTGATGGTAGAGTCAGCAGAAACTGCCAGCGAGGAGAGGCTGAGCAGAAAGGAAGCAGCAACAGCAACAGCGCAGCAGAAGCAACAACAGTAGCAGAATGGAGCAGATGGGAAGCTCCACAGATTCGTTTGGGATCCAGGAGGATTTCCAACAGCTACAGGGGAAGCTCATGAGCAGGAGCTCATGATTTTTGTAGTTGTGGAGTAGATACCACTTGACGCAGGCGAGGGTGTTCCTACACCTCAGACTCACCCGCTCACAGGATCGTTCGATTCCACTCCTTCGTGAGCTGAATTAGCTCCTTGGATTCCCTCGAGAATCATTGCTGCAACAACCCGATCCACAGGTCCTTCTTCACCCTTCATGGTTTCTGCACTTAACCACGGTTATCCCCTACTCTGTATCGGGGTTTTCGAGGTTTCAAACTTTCTGCTGTCACCAACCACCGTCCTCGTGAATCCCCGATCACCAATTCTCTGATGAGCGCTTCCACATACTGGCCCTCCCGGCTCAACTCCCGCTCATATGATCAATCCCTGTGACCGTGACCTTATTCCACTCCTATCCTGCCGCTCTGCTGTGCTAACAGCTGGCCCCCACTCATCAGGGTTTTGTGGGTCGCGATTATGAATGCACGAAACATTTGTGCCTGGGATCTCCGATATCTCGATAAAAAAAATGCCGACAACGCCGATCCTTTGCCACCTGTCCTGTAGATGGATGGCTCAGATTCCTCCTCGGGTTTTGTGACTTCAAGTGTCCCGATGCCTTGTCCTCTGGACTCGTGAAACTCTGATTCCTGATCCTCCGATGGGTCCCGTTCGTTGACCTTTCAACGGTCCTTTCGCCTGTCTCGAAAATCTTCCACCTATTCTCCTCCTTTGCTGTGATGACAGCTGGCTCCCATGCTCCAAGGCCTTATCGGGAAATCACATATCGCGATTTTCTAATGCACAAAACTCTCATCACCAGAATCCCCGATATCCCAATTCCCGATTAGCCGATGAATGACCTCCTGTCGGGACTTCCTCCGACAGTGTAGATCTCTACCACGTTTCCACTGAACTAACGGTTCTGATGGTGTCGGGAAATCGCGTATCGTGATTTTGAAATGCATGAAACCTATATGCCCGGGATCTCTGATATCCTGATTCCTGACTCTTCCCAGGTGACTGACACCTATCCTTCACATTGACTCCCATCGCGGCTTTTCCCCTGTGCGCTGTTGGTTTTCGCACGACCCCCCAACAGATGATCCCGATCTCATCGGGATTTCAGGACTTCTGATGCCCTAGTTCCCTCAAACTTGAGAACCCCGATTTTCTGAATGCCGATATCTCGATCCTTCGATGGATTCTTTCCACCTATCCACGGAACGGACGATCTAGATTATGTCGCCGATTTGAGACCTGCGAGTCCCAATGCTCGGTGCCTCAGATCTCCAGAACGAACAATCGTGTGACACGTGCCCCTCCTCAGATGGACGGCTCAGATTAACTCTCAGGATTTCGAGACTTTCTAAGTCCCAGTTCTCATGACCATGAGAACTCCGATTTCCCGATGGATGATATTTCGATGACTAAACCTCGTGCATCTTCCGCAGATCCGACGGCTATTGGGTATCTATCTCAGATATGATGACTCAGACCCATTCTCCTCGTGCTCTCCTCCTCCAGAGGAAAATCTCTGTGCAATTCCTCCTGATCTGACGGCTGATGGGATTTCTTCTCCTCATCTGATGGCTCAGATCATCTGTCCTATGTGCTCTCTTATGCACCTTCCTGGATGTGGAAATCCAACGGTCCATATCTATTCTCTTTAGGCCGATATGACAATTGTTGTGCCCCTCCTGAGCTTCACATGCTTTCGTCCTACACTTAGAGGAATTCTGAGTCTTCAAAGGTTCTGACCTTTGCCTTCCTTCCTCTTGCGCGAACTCCTCCACCCTGAGTTCCACTAATGCACGTAAAAGCGTTATTCCTTTTGAGCTTGTATGCTCAGCTCCTTCGAAGGATTTTGATGTCTTCCCTCCTTGCATAACCTCTATGCACACACGATGCCATCCCTCCTGAGCTTGTACAATCACTTAGGCCCCTAAGGGATTTCTGTCTTGCCTTCCCCACAGATGGAGAATACCTAGACCTTCCTGGTCCTTTGCTCAAGCAACCTCCTTGCTAAGCCTTCTGGGTGTTCAACAACCCAATAAAGGTCCCTCAGTGGACTCTTTCTTCAAATGGCAGAACTCAAAGAGTTCTCTGTTCTCTTGTGACCGCTTTCACATTTCCTCGACGCCCTCCTGGCGGAGTCTCTTCCCCACATAACGTTCAATAGTTCTGTCTTCCTGTGCACCCTTTGCACCTACTTGATGACCTCCTGGTAGAGCTCTCAGAATCCTTAGTGATTCTGTCTTTTGAACTCACAACAGAGTTCTTCTTCTGTGCACCTATGCACTTGCTCAATGCCCACTTGGCAGATCTTTTAGAATTCACAGCAAAGTTCTGTATGCAATTATGTTCCTCTCACACAACCTTGCCTCTTGAGGTGTTCAACAACCCCAAAGGTCTTCCTCCTGAGTTGTTGATCTCAGTCTTGTGCCACATCACGTCTTTGCCTGACTCCTTAGAGTACAGAAATGCATCCTCTGTGCACGGCTCTTAGAACCCTCTGCGTTCTGCCACACCCTCCTAGTGTGAATCCTCAAAGACCTTCAACCTAAAATCAAGAACACTCCCTGCAATGGCATGATAACAACACACAATCATATCATATAATGAACACCCATAGGCATGTATATAAGACATAACATATGCAGGAAAAACTGCTGTTGTTTCTATTAAAAATGGCAATCGCCTGTATTTTACAAAGGTGTTCTCGAGCTCTCTCTGGATCTTCCCTCCTACAACCATGCTAACTCAAAATGAGATATGAAAATCTCTTTTACCTGAGGGCTCAATCGAGAGCTTCCCTCCAGGTCTACCTACTCTAATAAATTACATTCAATGGACTGTCTAGTCCATCATCTGGATCTAGATCTTAGCCGATCTACAATAAAGGCCGATCTACCTAATGCCTGCATAAAGGCACGAATTCCATGGCTCAAAAGCCTAAGAACATTAAATTACATTCAATTCAAATTCTAATGAGGTTGCGCCTCCCTTTTAGCATATGAATGCATGCGCGTTGACGTGGCTATCTGACTGGCTGGCTGATATGGAGAGATTCTCCTGCATCAGTAAGACTGCCTTCAAAACAAGTTATGGTCATTATGAGTTTATAGTGGTTCCATTTGGGTTTTTGAATGCACCAACTATCTTCATGTGTTTAATGAATGCAGTTTTTAGAAATTCTTTAGATAAGTTTGTCATTGTATTTTTGGATGACATACTTATTTAGTCAAAGTACGAAGAAGAGCATGAACAACACTTGAGGATGGTGTTGCAGGTATTGAGGGAGCATCAACTTCATGCAAAGTTGATAAAGTGTTCATTTTACCATAGAAAGATTCATTACTTGGGTCATATCATTTTAGAGGAAGGAATAGTTGTGGACCCAATGAAGATAAAAGTGATTGAGGAATGGACAACACCAAGAAATGTAACAGAAGTGAGATCCTTTATGGGATTGGAAGGGTACTACAAAAGGTGTATCGAAGGATTCTCACAGATTGTGCTTCCAATTACATCTTTGCAAAAGAAAGGTTCACAATTTGAATGGACTCTGGATTGTGCAAGGAGTTTTCAACACTTGAAGAGTTTGTTGACAAGTGTGCCAATTTTGAGAATTGTTGATCCTGATGCAAACTTCATTGTGTGTACATATGCATGCAAGGAAGGACTTGGTGGAGTCCTTAGTCAAAATGGACATGTAGTATGCTACAAATCAAGGAAGTTGAAAGAGCATGAAAGGCTCTATGATACTCATGATTTAGAATTGGTAGATATAGTGCATGCCTTGAATATGTGGCTACATTATCTCATGGGTAAAATATTTGAACTGGGAACAAACCATTATGGTATGAAATATTTGTTTGGAAAACCAAGTTTAAATTCTAGACAAAGTAGGTGGTTAGAGTTGCTCAGTGAGTATGACTTCAATATAAATCATATTAGAGGAAAATAGAACAAGGTGGATGATGCACTCAACAGGAGGGTGCATGAGATGCATGCTACAACTGTTAGTATGTGTAAATCAGTTTTGAGTGGTATAATTTTAGAAGTTGCCTAATAAAATTTGTGTTATGTATACATAAATGATACTTTAGAACAAGGTATGTCACAGCAAAAATTTGAAGGTTATGAGCTAAGAGAGGATGGAATCCTCATGTATAAGCACACAATCTATGTGCCAAATGATCAAGAGTTGAAAAGTCTTATATTTTGAGAGATGCATAAGGTTCCTTATGCTGGACATCTAGGTTACCAGAAGACAATTGTCATAGTAAAAAATCAATACTATTGGCTAGGTATGAAAAATTATGAAGTTGCTGATTTTATTGCTAGATGTCTCGAATGTCAGAAGGTCAAGGCTGAGCACAAACATCCACCTGGATTGCTACAACCATTTCCCATTCCTGAGTGGAAGTGGGAAGTTATAACGATGGATTTTATAACTAAGTTTCCTAGGAATTCCAAGCAACATGATTCTATTATGGTGGTAGCACCTACTAAATCTTCTCATTTTATTCCAGTGAAGTCAACGCACAAGGCAACCAACATTGCTAACATTTTCATGCACAAAATTTCTAAGATGCATGGTGTTCCTAAGACAATTGTGTCTGATAGAGATCCTAAGTTCACGTCGAACTTTTAGAAAGGGCTATTCAAAGGATTTGGAACAAATTTGAACTTTAGAACAACATATCAACCTGATTCATATGGACATACATAGAGGGTAAATCGAGTGATTGAATATGTGCTCAGGGTGTATGTGATGGATAAACCATCAAAATGGGAAGAATACCTTCACTTGGTAGAGTTTTCTTACAACAATGGGTATAGATAATCTTTAAAAATGAGCCCATTCGAGACACTTTATGGTAGAAAGTGCAACATACAAGTGAGTTGGGACAACCCAACTAATCGCACTGTAGTTGGGCCATATCTGCTCCAAGAAATGGAAGAGAAGATGGTAAAGATAAGATAGAATTTAAAGGCTTCCCAGGATAGGAAATAATTATGTAGATAAAGGTAGAACCCATTAAGAGTTTGAAGTGGGGGGATCACATATTCTTGAAAGTAAAATCAAGACATAGTTCTCTGAGGTTGGGAAAATGTTATAAGTTATCAGTGCATTACTGTGGGCCATTTGAAATCCTAGAGAGGATTGGTCCTATCACGTATATGCTTTCATTGCCTACATCCTTGTGTATTCATAATGTTTTCCATGTGTCATTGATTAAGAAGTATGTACCTGATGCTAATCATGCCATTGAGTGGAATGTGATTCAAGTGGGGCCACAAGGTGATTTTTGAGTGTGATTGATTTACTTATTGGACCGGAAAGTCAAGTAGCTTCAAAATTGAGCCATGGATTTCGTAAAGGTACAATGGATGTGGTACATTCTTGAGGATGCAACTTGGGAGCACAAGGATTATATGCGAGCAGAGTATCCTCATCTTTTTTATTTTTTTTGAAGTTTTGTATGTACATGTGAATATAATGCACTGAGGACATTGCATAAATAAGGGGGAGGGGAATGTAATGTCCCAAATCCGAACCCCATTTTTTGTTGCGTATATAAGCTGGTGAGCCATTTTGGTTTTGTGCACACCTGAGTAGTGCACAATGTAATGATGCATATAGGCCAGTGAGCCATTGACAACAAGTGTAAATGTAATGTACATATATGCTAGTGAGCCTTGGTACCAAGTTTTGGTTTTTCTTACACCTGTGGAGTGTGTAGGGATTTCTATCAAAGAATAGGTGCACACATTCCATAGTGTTGCACGTACATGAGCTAGTGCATGTAGATTTTGCATCAAGGGAGGTTGTGCATATTCCACAATGTTGCGTGCATGCAAGTAAGTGTGAGAGAATGATTGTTATATATATATATATATATATATATCACAATCATTCTCTCACACTTACTTGCATGCACGGAACATTGTGGAATATATGTTGGGGTCAGAGAGCTTGTGTGACTATTGGTCTAGTGAGACAAGACACAAATAGGCTAGTGCACCTATTCTGGTAAAGTGTATCACACTCAAGTTATTAATATATTACATCACTGCGAACCGGCTGACTCATAAGAAAAGAGATCAGGGGCTGAAATCCACCGAAAAAAGGGAAGAAGGGGGGAATATTTTAATAATATTTACAAAAAGTGTAATTTACGGATATATTATTTATCCTAAGTTCCTGAGGGATGGGAACGAGTCACAAAGTGGCTAAAGTTAATTCTGAAGGTGACAAGTGTTGATTTGAAGGCATGCAATATATATATTGTCATCCTTAGTGTAATTCGAGGGGGATTATCCATTGGGAATCATATGTTATTTCCCTCCATCATTCAAAGGAATATAAGTTTGTATTTTTCTATAATTATGATAAGGGCTTAATCATGTGCTTGGGAAAATCTTGGTATGATTGAAGAAGTGTGTTTTCAGGCTCATAGGTTGTATACAAGGTGGATTTTCAGGCCCATGAGCAATCTCTCTAGGTGAGAGATTGGTTGGTAATTTTTCCCAGGTGCACTGGGAATTAGTTGCAGTTCTATGAGACTTCTTGATATGACCTATTGTCAAAGCTTCAAAAGGGAAGTGGGGAAGCTGAAGGACTGTTGAGAAGAGAAGGGTCACACTTCCTAGGGTTGGAAAACCATGTGGGGAATGAGGGACTATAGACTAGTTGCAAAAATCGACACCTTGGAATGAGAAATTTCACTTTTTGTTAGACCATAGATTGGCATTAGGAATCCTTTTTCCTTGGTGGAGTTCGAGCCTCGACTCGGGGGTGACCTGTTGCTGAAAGATTATGAGAAACAATGTCTATGGATGTGAGGAATGTTTGAGTAATGCATGCAGTTGGTGACTTTTCATAAAAGATAAGTGTTCTTATGTGCTTGTTTGTTTAATGTGTGCTTAATCATTTGTATCTGTTATGATTTGTTACTTGCATAATGTTGTATATGAATAATGGATGTTATTATGTTAATGTTGTCTATTCTATAAGTGTGAAGTAAGTATTTAGCGTGGTATTTATATATGTTGAGTATGCTAATAGATAAGTGATTTATGTTAAGACAACTTGGGTATTTGGTCAAGATCTTCTTGAGTGAGGATAGAAGTATCGTGCACACAAAAGGTGGTCCATGTGCATAAATGAATGGATTCATTGTGTGTGTTGGAACATAGTCTGTGCACATAGGAAAGAAATACCTGCAAGTGGAATTAGCACAATTATGTATGTGGAATTAGAAAAATTATGTATAACATGGTTTTCAGGTGCTCCATATGGTTTGGTGCACAATTTTAATTCAAGTTACTTCCGCTGCTATAATATATATAAACAAGAGGGAATGTGGTGTGGTGCAAAACAGTTTGGGTTGTGCACATTTCCTCGAGTGATTCTGTGCAATTTAATGATTACTGCGCACTAAAATTTTTGATGTATCGTTTACCAATAGTAAGCTAGGTAACATTACATTGTGGTATCAGAGCTGAAGTGGGAGGGATTTGTGTGACATGGACCAACCTGGGAAGTTGGGGACATTACATCGGTTTTGACTGAGATGTCAAATTTGATGGTAGAGGATATGTTCGCCATGTTCCTTTCTTCAAAAGAATTTGGTGCTGGGATTTGATTCTTGAACCAATCCACATATCACGGGAATGAAATATTTGGTTTCAATTGCACAAACATGAGTGTCTAAGCATGGTTGAAATGATTCTTGGGACTATAATAAATACTTGTGATGCATGGAATCCCATGGGACATCAGGTGCTGACATGGCCTCTAAGATGTCTTTTTCATATTGGAAGATGTGGGAGAACAATGGGTCCTTAGAGGTCTGATTGGGTGGATGGGATTATTCTCATCAATGTCAATGATGATGTTGATGTTTGTGGAAGGTATATGAGATGAGGATGGATGATCATTAGTTCCATTAGAGGAAAGTGGATCTTTGAGAGGGGGTTGGGATGTTTCACTAGAATACATGAACTAGATATCCATACACATATGTGGGTATAGAGGATAGGAGGAGGGACAACCTCATGAATGAGGCTTACCGGGGAATTATGTGGATTTGGGGGGGAGTCTTCAAATAGCTGAGGTTTGGGAATGAATAGTGGAGTCAAAGGATAAGGGTCTAGCCTTGTTATGGTATGACCTCCTTGTGAAGGCATGGACATGGTCGCGTTATTAAGAGTGTGAATTGGTGTGGGAACATGTGGCAAGGAAACCATATGTCGATCCTCATAGGAGATAATGAGAGGGAACATATATGTGAAATGGTCTGGTTTATCACACAATGCACAATAAGATCTCATATGTTCATTTACTGACATGGAAATTTAATAAATGTCAACAACATTCATGGTGGTAGGTGGTGCTTGCGAGGACACAAGAAATGTAGTTTGGTGTACTTTTGCTAAAGTTTCTCAAAATTGAGGGAGAGTTGGGTAGTGATGGGTGTAATGGACATATTGTGCACAGATGGAACATATGTTCTTGGTGCGAAGAAATTTTTGTTTGTAGGAAGAAGGTAATGCAGTTGCGAGTGATACTACCGGGGTAGGAAGTAATGGTGTTGTTTTTTGAAGTTGAATGAGATTTCGTAACTCAAGAAAAGTGGGGCAGAGATTGGTTGGGTGTATGACTATGGAACAAAGTGTGCATGGTGTTTGGATGTGAGGTTGATGAGTTTTGGAAGATTCGTTTTTCTTTCGGGTGCCTTTGTTGTTGGTTGTGGTGCCCCCTTTGTTGGCATTAATGTCCCCAACTGTGTGTCTAGTTGGAAGAGTTGATGTTTGAGGTGTTGATTGCATGGGAAATACCTATGGTAGAGGGGGAATGGATGGGACCAATTCCTTAGAGGGTGGCTCTAAATACCAAATAGGGATGGCTATAACTAGGTTTGACAAGGTGAGGGTAGAAACAAGAAGGTATGCTGATACTCCAAGTGGTAGGTAAAATAAGGGGATTTTGGGTAGGGTCTGAGGGACCATTTTCTAAATGGGTGGTGGGGAATCAATCATCAGATTTAGTTCAGGATTGAGAGGTGACATAGAAACTTCCAAGATATATTGAGGTAAGAAATCCTCTGTGTCCACTTGAGGGATGTATACTTCGGGGGAAGACTCATCGGGGATTTAGACACCATATGAGGTGACAACACACACCTATGATAATCCAGTGGGTAAGGGAGAAGGGGGATCTCCTTTATAAGAACACACTAGTGAAGGGTCTCTAAATATTCCTGGTATAATGTCAAAAATGGATGAGATGTCAAAACTAGACCATATGAGTGGGAGGACGTTGTCTATGTTCCTTGAATTATTAGGTTCGTAGTGAGTTAATTGGTCAATGTTGATGATCTTCCCATTGTGAGGGAAAAATATGGTGCATAAGATAGAATATGTGATCACTTTCATGGCATACATGTAAATTCACCCAAAGAGGATATTGTAATCCAAAGGGGCATCGATGACCTTGATATCAATGATAA
>JZKD02S1613860.1:105046-142894 GCA_000966675.3 Picea glauca | reverse complement strand
GGAAACACAACCATGTGGTGGGATCAACTCAAACAAGCCAAGCATCTTGATGAAAAGAGAGACTCCTAGAGGCAGTTCAAAGGATACTTCCAAGAGAGGTATTTGTCTAAGCATTACTATGAAAGGAAGATGAAAGAGTTCTTTGAACTCAAGCTGGGAAGCATGACAATGGATGAGTATGAGAAAAGATTCTTTGAGTTGCTAAAGTATGTGGACTTCATAAAAAATGAGAAGGTCAAAATCCAAAGGCTTCTTAGTGGGTTACCCTCCTTCTACAGTGACAAGATACAATATAAGAACCCCAAGACTTTGGAGGAGACCATTAGGAGAGAAAAAACATTTCTATGAGCAGAGCAAAGGGAGGCCAGTCTTCCAAAAGACTTGGAATGACAAGATGAAAGGAAAGGAGTAAAGGATTTTTTTTTTTTTTTAATCCACCCCTTTTCAAGAACAACTCCCAAGCAAATTAGCAAGGACAATCAACCCAAAATGATCATAAGACAACATATTCGTTTGGGAAAAGGCCAAGAAAACAACCTGTGCAATGTTGGGGATGTAAAAGAATTAACTTGTATAGGGACTGCCCTCACAAAGGTGAAAGAATGAGGACTATCCACAAAATTTAGGAGGCTGAAACAATGGAAGACACATGAGGAAGCATGCCAAGGATTTATATAGCCTTGGACAACAAGCAAACAAAATATCAGTCTCCCATGATTGAAGTGGAAGGTAAGATCGATAATCAACCTATAACAATTTTAATTGATTCTAGAGCTATCCATATTTACATAAAATCTAATATTATTGAAAGATTTCACTTGCAAAGGAGTAAGCATAAGAAATCTTGGTTAGTTCAATTAGCCATGGGGGCTAAGAGAAAGATCAACGAGTTGGTTAAATATTGTCCAATAGACATGAATGGACTCAACACAAAGGTAGATGTGAACATTATACCTTTGGGTTCATATGACTGTCTAATTGTCATGGATTGGTTGGAAAAACACCATGTTGTCCTAGATTGTTACAACAAGACCATAAATTGTCTTGATGAGAAAGGAAAACAAGGAAAAATTCAAGGCATTCCAAGAGTTGTAGCTATTTGAGAAGTTTCAGCCGTGCAACTGAAAAAGAGTTTCAAGAAAGGATGCCATATTTTTGCAGCCCATATGGAAGAGACAACTAGAAATAAAATGGCAAGTCTTGAAGAGCATCCAGTCTCGAGAGATTTTGAAGATATTTTTGAGGGAATTCTGGGACTGCCACCAAAGAGGGGCATTGATTTCTCTATTGATTTGGTTCCAGGTTCTGCCCCAATGTCCAAGACACCTTATAGAATGGGCATACTACAATTTAAAGAGTTGTAGATGTAACTTGAATATTTTTTGAAGAAGGGGTATAAATGCCCAAGTGTGTCAACTTGGGGAGCCCCAATTATTTTTGTAAAGAATAAGGATGGGACATTAAGACCGTGTGTTTATTTCAAACAACTGAATAAGGTCACTATAAAGAACAAATATCCTTTTCCAAGGATTGTTGATTTATTTGATCACCTGAAAGGTGCAAGGATATTTTCTAGATTGAATTGAGATCATGTTAAATCAAGTGATAATAAAAGAATAAGATATCAACAAAACAACATTCAGAACAAGGTATGGGAATTATGAATTCATGGTAGTGCCATTTGGGATATCAAATGCCTTGATTGTTTTTATGTATCTGATGAATTGAGTGTTATGGGAGTACCTAGACAAGTTTGTGATTGTTTTCTTAGATGATATTCTCTTCTATTCTAATTTTGAGGAAGAGCATGAGAATCATTTGAGAATGGTGCTAAAGGTTTTAAGGGAGCATAAATTGTATGCCAAGTTAAGTAAGTGCATCTTTTATCAAAAGCAGATTCACTAATTGGGGCATATTATTTCAGCAGATGGGATAACAGTTGATCCCGAGAAAATTGAGGCCATTAGAGGATGTCCAATGCCAAGAAATGTGACAGAGGTTAGATCATTTATGGGTATCGTGGGTTATTATCGAAGATTCATAAAGGGGTTTTCAAAGATTGCAAGCCCAATCACTTCTTTGCAAAAGAAGGGAGTGAAGTTTGATTGCACTTAAAAATGTGAGGAAAGTTTCCAGCAGTTGAAAGATATTTTGACAAGTGCACCCATATTAAAGATTGAAGATCCAAATGAATACTTTGTAGTGTGCATGAATGTGTGCAAGGAAGGGCTCAGTGGAGCCCTCAGTCAAAACGATCATGTGGTATGCTATGAGTCCCATAAATTAAAAGAGCACAAAAGAAATAATGCTACACACGATCTAGAGTTAGAAACCATTGTACATGCATTAAAAATGTGGAGATATTACCTCATGGAGAGGATATTTGAGCTAAGAACATACCAATGTGGTATAAAAAATTTATTTGGACAACCAACATTAAATGCTAGGCAAACTAGATGGCTGGAATTTCTTAGTGAGTATGACTTTGAAATTAAACTTATCAAATGAAAATATAATTCGGTGGCTGATGCACTCAAAGGAAGAGCTCATGAAGTGAATGTTTCACCCATCAACATATACAAAATATATTTAAAAGACAAAAATCTTGAAGCAACAAATTCAGATCAACACTATTTGCAAATAAAAGAAAACTTGCAGCAAAGTAATTTACAACAAAGATTTAAAAAGTATTAATTGAAAGAGGATATAATCCTCTTGTACAAAGGAAAGCTGTATGTGTCAAATTACATGGAGGTGAAAAATATTATGTTGAGAGAAATGCACAATGTGCCATATGCTGGGCACCCAAGATTTTAGAAATCCATTACAAATGTAAGGAGCCAATGCTTTTGGTTGGGAATGAAGAAGGAAGTGGCTAACTACATAGCTCAATGTCTAGAGTGCCAAAAGGTAAAGGTAGATCAAAGATATCTAGAGGGGATTCTACAACCATTTCCCATTACAGTATGGAAGTGGGAAGTGGTCACAATAGATTTTATTACAAAGCTGACTAGAATAATGAAGCATAATGATTCCATCATGGTGGTGGTGGATAGATTTACTAAGACAAAAATTTTTATTCCTGTAAAGACAATACATAAGGAAAAAAACATTACATTTATTTACATGAAGGAAGTTGCCAGTCTACATGGAGTGCCTAAGGCAATAGTTCCATATAGAGATCCCAAATTTACATCCAAATTCTGGCAAGGTTTGTTCAAAGGCTTTGGGACAAATCTGAATATTAGTACGACATATCACCGAGAGTCAGATGGGAAAATAGAGAGTACACATAGGATAATTGAAGACATTCTCAGGATGCATGTGATGAATCAACCATGAAAATGGGAATATTATATCGACTTAGTGAAGTTTGGCTATAATAATGAGTATCAAGCCTCATTAAAAAAGAGTCGTTTTGAAGCCTTGTATGACATGAAATGTAACACACCAGTGAGTTGGGATAACCCAACAGAAAAATCCATCATTGGGAGAGATTTTTTAAAGGAAATGGAAGAGAAAATGACGAGGATCAGGCCAAATTTAAAGGTTATGCAGATAAGAATAGAGTTTTTCATGGATTTTAAAGTGGGAAACCATGTTTTTCTTAAAGTGAAGGCAAAAATAAGTTCGATAAGTTCAATAATTTATGCCTAGAACATAACAAATATTATTCCTTCAATTCCCAAAGAAATTCCATTAAAAACCACAAAAGAACAAAACCACCCAGAGTTTTTCAAGTTGGAAACCTGGGTTGAGCTCATGAAATCAATCCACTAAAAAACCAATACAAGTATACAATACAAACAGTTTGAAGCAGTCACCATGGATCACAAAAACCAAGGTTTTCGAGAGTTTAAAATGAAGGTTGGGCTTCCAAAACCATCCCATTCAAACCACAATACTTAAAACATAACACCACCAAGCTTAGTTCCCTAAGTGAGTTTAGTTGCAATCCCTAATTTTGCAAGCACATTCTTGTTGACAACACTTCCAAACAAATCATATGCAAAATTGTTATAATTGTTGTCTTTAATTAGACATCGAGCACCTTCCACATTTACAATCTTGAAAATAGATTACAAGTATATGTATGTTTAGTCATAATCTAGATATTCTTTGTTGAGCAAAACCTAATTTGGATGATATTCCTATTATGGATGATGTGTTTATGTCGATTTCATCCATCTTGATATCAATTTCCCCATGTAAAGTATAACTTTCACACTAACACTATCCACGATCCATATGGATGTGGGTGGCCTCCCACCTATTCCAACTGGCTCATTTTGGCAGTTTTTTCCCTAGTTTTCGGGCCCCTGACTTGCGGGGCCGTTTTGAGGCCCTAAACAACGTTTTTTTAGGGCTTCACACAGTTAGAATGACCTTTGATAGAGAGCATCAAAATCTGTAACCCCTAGATAGACCTTTCCAACGGGTTATCGTGCGCCTAAAACGAAGATCGTATGCAAAAGTTACGACCCCGAGAAGTTGATGTACTAACTTACCCAAACAGGGCCCACATGACTTTTGGCGCTGTTATCACACAGTTTGTAGCAAGGATAAAAGGCTAGAGGTTGAAGAGTCAAACTGGCGTAACAGGAACCAATCCCACCCAATGTCACCTCAATGGGATGGTTCTTTCTTTTAGAGGGGGTAAGGCCCAGGGGAGACGTCCCCGGTGACCTGGGGCTTTGAGAAGGCAAATAATTATAAGATAAAGATAAGTTCCCCCCCTCACAAGTCACCACCGAGCAGATAGTCCGGCTAAAAAACCAATAATAAAGTATAACCAAAGAAAAGAGATGCACTTGCCCAAGACAAAGCAACAAGAAAACTGATATATGCAAGATGCTCACTTGGTTAGTACTTCATATAAATCAATGACTATCTGATACACATATAAGCAATTGGATAATAAATATTGACGAAGTCAATGTTTATTAAATAACAATGATAAATATGTCACTTCTTCAATAAATGTTAAAACAACGTGGAATTCAATGTAACAAATCAACACTTTATTGAATTAATGCCTTTAATCCACCATTCAATTGCTTATAAAGAAAACATTAGCTGCACAAATGATATTATAGCTAGAGATGACGACAACAGTAGGTTAGTTAGGTTAGTTCCTAAGCTAGGGTTAGTAGTTAGGGTTTGATTCAAGGTTTTGAGAATTGTTGTGATCAAGTTCACTTCAAAACAAGAGGTCTTTAGATCAGTGCCTTAGGGTTAATGGAGTCAAAAGTGAAGGATGCAGGAGCTAAAGGATCAAAAGATAGTACGACTAAGGACTAGAAGGAGAAGCTTTGAGGTGTTGCTAAAGCAAGGCCTCAAAGTCAAAACCCTAGGGGAGAGAGGCTCACCTTGGTGAAGGGTAACTAGGCCTCGGTGCCCTCTCCTCCTTCCTTAAATCAATGGAAATTGGGGCTAGCTGAAGATATAGGATAAAACCAAGACAAGAGGGTTTGAGAAGCAAAGTGTTGCTATAACAAGGCTCTACCTATAAACCCTAGAAAAAATCAGCCCAAAGTGTAGAAGGACTAGGCTTTGGTGCGTCTCCTTCTTCCCAACTTGTAAATAGTAATGGCTAGCAAAAATGAAGAGAGAATAAGAGTGTAGCTATGGCTAGGCTCTTTCCTTATTCAAACAATGGATGAAAAATATCTTGATGGGGACATGAGACAAGGACCTACCATGTGTGCTTGTCACCTAGGGTTTATTCAACAAGTTTATAACAATATATGCAAGAAATAACAAATGCAACCATTCAATCAAGAAGTTTTGTAGAAAATCACTTACATATCACCAAGAAAATCATAACAAACCCTAGTTGTAACACTTTCCAACAAGAGAAATGCCAAAATATGCCAAGAAAGTCTTCCTTCAACAAGTGCGCCTCACAATTTCAACCAAATAACCCAAGTCTAGTGCAAATTTCAGACCTCACTAATGAGTGAGTGAGAGATGATGAAAAAATGAAGGTAAAAGTCCTTCATTTATATAGTACCCTGACCTAATTTTACATTTTATGTCATGAAAAAGGCCTAGAAGGACAACATACTAAAATCATATTGTTTTACATTAAATGTTCAAAAAGAAAATCTAATCAAGCTAAAGAGAGACGTCATGCCCCTTTAAGGGAGACATTATCCCCTTCTAGTGAAAATCGAGCATCCTAGAGCAAAACGTTGGCCCTCCTTGGGCTTCTCCAACTTGCCACACGTGCCAATATTGCCTGGTTTTCCTCCTAAGACGTCCATAAGGTTGGATGACATCATGGTCATCATGGGTGATGTACTAGGCCTTCTAAGGCCAATGTTCCACTGAAAAAGGGCCAATACCCCTAGGTCAATATATGCCAGGGTGCCTCTGGTGGAACGTCCTCTTCTTCTCTGGTGCAAAGCCCCTGATCCATATCTGTCCTGTCTCTCCCCCCTGATGGAGTCTCAACATCCATCTGATGGGATCTTCAGCCCCATGGAGGTCTGAACTGATCATCTCCCCATGTGTACCGATCCAAAATGGTACTTGTACGTCGGGCATGATCCTGCACATCAATAGCTACGCCCTCCATGGGCTCATCAGTCATAGGGATCATAGCAATGTAAATCACATCTCATCATCAATATTATTAAACATGTGCATAAAATCCCTAATACATTAGTCGAAATCTCAAAGACATTACACAAGCCTGCAATATAAGTTTGGAGAAAAGGACAAGGCGTCCTATTGGGCTAGTGTCCACTGGAAAAGGAAAGTTCCTGGAAGAGACCTCATCCAAGCCATGTAATTGGGTGATGTGGTCAAGGGATGTCCAAGTAGGTGGGTGCAATGAGGGTAGAGGATGCAAAAAACTTTACCTCTGGGTGCCTTTGTAGAAAGCGAGTTGTACCTGTCCTGGATGCAATTTTTCCAAGCCCATTCATGCCTTTTATTCTTTTATTCTTTATTTTTTTTTTCTTCAAGAGCTAATCAGGGGACACTGCCATGGCATGGTGACCAGTGGTGACAGTGTTACTCACAAGTACTTTCACAGAAATGAGAATGCTGGCTCATGATGAGACCCCCTTTCCCTTGGCCATGCAACCAAGAGTCACTACCCTGGCGTGGTAACTAGTTGGTGGTAATGTCATACTGCTAGGTACCCATAGATCTAATAGGCTGGCTCGTGATGAGACCCCCTACCCTCTGATCATGTCTTGTTTTTTTTTTTTTTTTTGGGTCCCTCTTTTTTCTTGTTGAGAAGCTTTTTATTTCTTTCTCAGGGATCCCTGGGCGAAGCATCTCGAGGTTTTATTCTTAGTATTATATATTTTACCAGCTTTCTTTTACCTTCTGGGCCTTTAGCCCCTTCTTCCCATGAGATAAGGTGCAGTCCTGAAAATAGGTCAACCCAATGCCAGGAAAAATGGAATGGGATAAGTGAGTGGGAAACAAGATGAAAAGGTGGTGCTATGATGGGAGTGGACGATGGATTTTCAGAAATCCCCCCCAGTGGAAAACCAAAACCTACATACACAAGCTTGCTAGGGAACCCTGTCAATCCCACCAAACATGGTCAAGTGGGAAAGTGTAAGATCCAAGCAGTCGTTAGAAATAAAAGGAATCAGATGCACACATTCAAGGGTTTTAATGATCAAAGTGGCACATACCATGATACCTGGACCAGTTACCTTATGGAGCAAGAACCATCTCTGACACAGGACCAAGCCGATGGTGATGGATACTGTTGCTGCTGACAAGATAAAGGTGCTGGAAGAAAGAAAAGGTGGGCCCTCCAGGGCCATACTAAATTCAATCCTGCTCTCGATACTCCATGTCTAGGACATGTGGGCCTCGAGACATGATCTCCTAGTTATCCCTAAAAGTGGGGGATAACATCTGGCTCCAACTCGGGGACATGTGCTCACTGTAGAGCGCATGATAACCTCAACATCTTTGGCATAATTTGCTTACCTGCTTGATCTCAATAGAAACATCAGTAAACAAATTGGGGTGGTAATGCCACCCCAACATACATAGATATATATGGACTAAAATAAAACAATCAATAATGTGAATGTGAAAACAAGCTAAAATGCAATGCAAATGGTATAATACGTGAATGCAAGAATGCCTACTTACCTGCACTTACCTGTGACGTCAGGTTCCCCCACTTTGGTGGGGTTTGAGGAGATGCCCACTGATCGGTAATGGGCGCCTTCTTCCTTCCAAAGTGGACAAATAGTAGGAGTCATCAACTGATTCTCTTCCAACTTTGAAAGGTCTGACCCATGACTGAGTGCTTCCTTTGACATTGGTTGGCTCTCCTTTCTGGGTATCCCACATCCACACTACGTCTCCTTCCTTGTACTTCATGATCTTGTACTTGGTTGTCCCTTGGACAACCCTGGTGTATTGTGCAGAGAGAGGAGGGTGGGATTCTGCTGTAAATACTTCCTGTTGGGATGGACAGATCTGTACATCATCTTCTTCTTTCTTTAGTATCTTCACAGTCCCAGCCTCTTTGATTTTGAACTTGTCTAGGAGTTGTTGGTATTCCTCTTTCTTGGGCCATTTAATCTGATCAAAGTATTCTTTTGTTGCGAAAGACATATCTTCTGAGAATACTTATGAAGAGTTTGTATGATCTCATCATGTGCCTTGTCATTTTTGACGGGGTGACCAGTTTCTTGCACATGGTTTTCGGTTACTGGCACATTTAGGAGTCAACCTATTACTCCATTTTTTAAAGGTAATTCCACAAAAGTGAGGTCCATCTCAAGGGTGCCACCCAACATTGAAGCAAATTTCCTAGAAAACAACATTCCCCATACATATGGGACGTCAAATATCACAATGTCAATGTGGATTACTTTCTCAGAGTACTCTTTAAGGCAAACTTCCACATTTTCAACTACCCCATGTGTGGGTATGGCTTTAGATTCGAAGCCACACACATTCCTGTAAGGTTGTGTGACTTTCAACCCTAATTGTTGCATGAATCTAAGGGACATCATGTTAGCACCTGCCCCTGTATCCAACATGCAGTTGTTGAGGCTCTTGTTGTTCATTATTAAAGTCATGAAGAAGGGAGGATTTTCATCGTATTAGACCCTGAAGTGATCGGCTTGCAACATGATAGGAGGGTCCATGGGTCCATCTGATCCTTGAAAGAAATTGTAAAAATGCTCTTTGACAGATGGCACCTTAATGACTTCTTTCAGGGGAATGGTTACATGCATCTTGGATAGTGCCCCTTCAAAGTCAAAGTTCAAGTTAACCCTTTCAGTCTTGGATGTCTTGGAAAGAAGTACATCCAAAGGTGGGGGATTTATTTGGTTAGCAGTAGGTTGGTTCAAATTCTTTCTTCTATACACCTGGAACTCTTGTTTCTTTAAATTTTCATTTGATTCCTAGTCTAGGTTGTTTATTACCGCCATTCTGACCGACTTGGCTGCTTCTTTCATGCCCTCTTGATGCTCTTCAATGGTGATATTTATTTGAGGGCCTTCCATGACATGGCCTATATTGTTTACTTGTTTATGGCCATCATTACTGTAAGGACATTCATGTGCCCAGTGTGCTTCACTGCATTCCAAGCACCAACGGTTTTCATCCACAATGTTTGTAGGGGATAAGGTGTTTGGAACTTCTTGCTCATTCTTTGGTTTATAAAATTGGTTCCCCTTTTGAAATTTCCCTTTGTATGGGACCCTGGGTGCTTGGCTTTGGGATCTTTCCAAGTTGACGATTCTACTCATCATTTTCTCTTGATTCTTCATGATACCATCCATGGAAGCTTGTAACTTCGCCATACTAGCACAAAGGTCTGAAGTAGGTTCGACATTGTGGACTAACTTTGGTTTGGTGTCCATTTTCCCCCTTGGATTTGTGAAAGGATCAATCTTAGATGAAAGGAGGTTGCCCTCAATTTTAGTAGCGAGCTCTTGGGATTCTTGGATTGATTGGGGGTTTTTGTCTCTGAGAAGATACCCTAGTTGGCCATTAAAATACTTGGTATAGATATGGACAAGGTAATCACCATTCAGATGATGGCTCGCAGGGATCTTTTGCAACAAAGTCTCAAACCTAGTGTGGAACTCCTGAATAGATTCATTCTCATGTTTCCAAAGGGAATTCAGTCGGGTAAGAAGCATGTTAGGGTCTTCTTTGATACTCCACCTCTTTAGAAAAGCTTCTTCTAGTTTGTCCATGGTCTTCATGCCACCATCGGGAAGGCTTAGGTACCAATGCCTTGAAGCATCAAAGAGGGTAGCGAAGAACAACTTCATGACTAAGTATTCAACATCATCACTAATGGGATGAAGCTGGAAAAACACCCAAAAGTTTCTCATGTGCACTTTGGCACTGATTGCATCAGTACCGGTAAATTTAGGCAACCACTTTTCATACTTGGGTGGCATTTGCCTAGGATAGCCTGGTATGGCTGACATGTCTAGTGGTATGAAAAGAGTAGATGACCATTGTCTTTGATTTTTGGATGGGTTCGTTGTATTGGTCTGAGAGCTAGACATGGTTTTCAAAGGAAGACTCTTTCCAAAAAGTGACTTTACAATAGGAGAGTTCTTGGGAGGCTTCCTTCTGAAAGATAAAGGAGGATTGTTGTACCTCTTTGTGGTTTGTGGAGTCGCCAGATAGTTTACTTGAGACTATCAAAGAAAAGGGAAAACACCCTAGTGGAGTCGCCAGGTAAGCTTGTAAGATGAAAAATCTGGAGGCAAGGCTTACCGAAAAGTGTCATCTTGAGGAGAATTGACTCAGTGTTCCCTGACAATGGCGCCAAAATGTTATCGCACAATTTGTAGCAAGGATAAAAGGTTAAAGGTTGAAGAGTCAAACTAGCATAACATGAACCAATCCCACCCAATGTCACCTCAATGGGATGGTTCTTTCTTTTAGACGTCCTCGGTGACCTGGGGCTTTGAGAAGGCAAATAATTATAGGATAAAGATAAGTTCCCCCCCTCACAAGTCACCACCGAGAAGATAGTCCACCTAAACAACCAATAATAAAGTATAACCAAAGAAAAGAGATGCACCTCCCTGAGACAAAGCAACAATAAAACTGATATACACAAGATGCTCACTTGGTTAGTACTTCATATAAATCAATGACTATCTGATACACATATAAGAAATTGAATAATAAATATTGACGAAGTCAATGTTTATAAAATAGAAATGAAAAAAAGGTCACTTCTTCAATAAATGTTAAAACAATGTGTCATTCAATGTAACCAATCAACACTTTATTCAATTAATGCCTTTAATCCACCATTCAATTGCTTATAAAGAAAACGTTAGCTGCACAAATGATATTATAGCTAGAGATGACGACAACAATAGGTTAGTTAGGTTAGTTCCTAAGCTAGGGTTAGTAGTTAGGGTTTGATTCAAGGTTTTGAGAATTGTTGTGATCAAGTTCACTTCAAAACAAGAGGTCTTTAGATCAGTGCCTTAGGGTTAATGGAGTCAAAAGTGAAGGACACAGGAGCTAAAGGATCAAAATATAGTATGGCTAAGGACTAGAAGGAGAAGATTTGAGGTGTTTCTAAAGCAAGGTCTCAAAGTCAAAACCCTAGGGGAGAGAGGCTCACCTTGGTGTAGGAGAACTAGGCCTCAGTGCTCTCTCATCCTTCCTTAACTCAATGGAAATTGCGGCTAGCTGAAGATATAGCATAAAACCAAGACAAGAGGGTTTGAGAAGCAAAGTGTTGCTACAAAAAGGCTCTACCTGCAAACCCTAAAAGAAATCAACCCAAAGTGTAGAAGGACTAGGCTTTGGTGCGTCTCCTTCTTCCTAGCTTGTAAATAGTAATGGCTAGAAAAAATGAAGAGAGAATAAGAGTGTAGCTACGACTAGGCTCTTTCCTTGTTCAAACAATGGCTGAAAAATCTCTTAATGGGGACATGAGACAAGGACCTACCATGTGTGCTTGTCACTTAGGGTTTATTCAACAAGTTTATAACAATATATGCAAGAAATAACAAATGCAACCATTCAATCAAGAAGTTTTGCATAAAATCACTTACATATCACCAAGAAAAGCATATCAAACCCTAGTTGTAACACCTTCCACCAAGAGAAATGCCAAAATATGCCAAGAAAGTCTTCCTTCAACAAGTGCGCCTCATAATTTCAGCCAAATAACCCAAGTCTAGCGCAAATTTTAGACCTCACTAATGAGTGAGTGAGAGATGATGAAAAAATGAAGGTAAAAGTCCTTCATTTATACAGTACCATGACCTAATTTTACATTTTAGGTCACGAAAAACGCCGACAAGGCCAAAATACTAAAATCATACTGTTTTACATTAAATGTTCAAAAATAAAATCTAATCAAGATAAAGAGAGATGTCATGCCCCTTTAAGGGAGACGTTATCCCCTTCTAGGGAAAATGGAGCATCCTGGAGCAAAACGTTAGCCCTCCTTGGGCTTCTCCAACCTTCCACACATGCCAATACTGCTCAGTCTGCCTCCCAAGACGTCCATAAGTTTGGATGATGTCATGGTCATCATGGGTGATGTCCTAGGCCTTCCAAGGCCAATGTTCCACTGAAAAAGGGAAAATCCCCCTAGGTCAAGCTCTGCCAAGGTGCCTCTGGAGGAACATCCTCTTCTTCTCCAGTGAAAAGCCCCTGATCCATCTCTGTCCTGTCTCTGCCCCGTGATGGGGTCTCAACATCCATCTGATGGGCTCTTAAGCCCCATGGAGGTCCGAAATGATCATCTCCCCATGTGTACCGATCCAAAATGGTACCTCTCCGTCTCGCATGATCTTGCACATCAACATCTATGCCCTCCATGGGCTCATCAGTCATAGGGATCATAGAAATGTCAATCACATCTCATCATCAATATTATTAAACATGTGCATAAAATCCCTAATACATCAGTCAAGAGCTAAAAGACATTACACAAGCCTGCAATATAAGTTTGGAGAAAAGGACAAGGCGTCCTATTGGGCTAGTGTCCACTGGAAAAGGAAAGTTCCTGGAAGAGACCTCATCCAAGCCATGTAAGTGGGTGATGTGATCAAGGGATGTACAAGAAGGTGGCTGCAATGAGGGTAGAGGATGCAAAAAACTTTACCTGTGGGTGCCTTTGTAGAAGGTGAGCTGTACCTGTCATGGATGCAGTTTTTCCAAGCCCATTCATGCCTTTTATTCTTATTCTTTTTATTCTTTTATTCTTTATTGATTTTTTTCTTCAAGAGCTAATAAGGGGACACTGCCTTGGTGTGGTGACTGGTGGTGACAATGTTACCCACAAGTACTTTCACATAAATGAGAAGGCTGACTCGCGATGAGACCCCCTTTCCCTTGGCCATGCAACCAAGAGTCACTACCCTGGCGTGGTAACCAGTTGGTGGTATTTTCATATTGCTAGGTACCCATGGACCTAATAGGCTGGCTCGTGATGAGACCCCCTACCCTCTGATCAGGTATTGTTTTATTATTTTTTTCGGGTCCCTCTTTTTTCTTGCTGAGAAGATTTTTATTGCTTTCTCGTGGATCCCTGGGTGAAGCATCTCGAGGTTTTATTCTTAGGATTTTATCTTTTACCAACTTTCTTTTACCTTTTGAGCCTTTATCCCCTTCTTCCCATGAGATAAGGTGCAGTCCTAAAAATAGGTCAACCCAGTGCCCGAACAAATGGAATGGGATAAGTGAGCGGGAAACAAGATGAAAAGGTGGTGCTGTGATGAGAGTAGACGATGGCTTTTCAGAAATCCCCCCCAGTGGAAAACCAAAACCTATAGAGACTGGCTTGATAGGGCACCCTGTCAATCCCCGCAAACATGGTCAAGTGGGCAAGTATAAGATATAAGTAGTCATTAGAAATAAAAGGAATCATATGCACACATTCAAGGGTTTTGATGATCAAAGTGGCACATACCATGATACCTGGACTAATTACCTCATGGAGCAAGAACCATCTATGACACAAGACCAAGCCAATAGTGATGGATACTGTTGCTGCTGACAAGATAAAGGTGTTGGAAGAAAGAAAAGGTGGGCCCTCCAGTGCCATGCTAAAGTCAATCGTTCTCTCGGTACTCCATGCCTAGGATCTATGGGCCTCGAGACATGATCTAGTTATCCCTAAAAGTGGGGGATAACATGTGCTTCATCTCCTAGGGTTAGGTTTTCTGGATGTCTATGGTTTTTGGCATTCCTGTTTATCGTAAAAAGGTCTTCAGAGCCTCATTGTAATGATCTTCTTGCGAATGAGTGCATCTGTCACTTCTCTTCTCAGAGATAATCAACCACCATTCTAACAAGCTTGTTTCCACTACATTTTACAGTTTGAACTTATTTCCTTATTGAATAGAAACCACTTTTACTGTATATCTGTTATTATTTGTTAAGCATCTTTTGATAATAATCTGTATTCATTTCGTTCTGCAAATATATTCCGAATCAATCCACAAATTCGAAAAAACAACCATTTCCATTTTATGTCTTTTCTCGGACAATTTCAAACTTCAAATTGATTCAAACTAGCTTTCCCAATCGTAATCCACAAGGCTTTGTTCCATTTTGCAACTCCTATTGTTTTACACTTCCAATTCTCTACACTGCCAAATTAGTATTTCCAACATCATGGTAAAAATGATTTTCAACCAAGTTATTGAACACAGATAACTACAGATGCCCGGTGTTGTATTTATATTTCTTTGTTACCTTCAAATGAACGATTTGTCTGCATTTTTGCTGCGACGAGAAGATTTAATTATAACCAAAAGGAATGCAAATAGTGATTTTATCAGTGTCGAAGAAAGTCAAGAACTTGCACACCAAGTAAAAATAGAGAGAGATAAGCTAGAAATGTTAGCCTCGATACATGTCTTCCCTTGGGATTTCTCCGAAAGATTGCCTTAGGTTGGACGTTGTTTCCCCCAACCTATGGACGATAGGATATGGTACATAATTCTATGATCGATTGTTGAAACAATTCTTCAATCTCCTCCAAATTCAAGTGGATTTAATTTGAAAATTCTTCGTTGTCTTCGTTGCTTTTCTTTAACCCAATTCGGTTACCTACTCTCTTTGTAGTTGACCAATCTATCCTCTACATTCCCAAACTCGGGGAATGCGAAGCTTCCTTTAATCTGTTGCAATGTGATATAGGAGGCACACACATAAATTTACAACGGTACATGATCCATGTGCCGTTCAATCAGGGTTGTGATTGATCAATGTCTACGACCCTTCATTTCTTTCCTCAACACATGTGGGATTATTTCTCTTCTTCAATTGCATTCTCTTATTCTTCATCAATTCCATTCTTATTATTCACTTCACTTCACTTGCTCTGCCTTCTGTGAACTATTTATTATTCTGCCCACTCCCATTAATAATTCCACACGTTATTCAAATTCAAATGGAAATCTATCCATTCAAATAAATAATTTCTACGCATTCTTCAATTTATTCTATCAATAAATTCATTCTCTTCCCCTCGCTCTATTTTTTATTTAAATTTATTTACCATATAAAGTTACTTCTACTATTAACACCGTCTCCTCAACTTTACCCCATGTCCATTGCATTGAGACCCACCTCCACTTAAGACAAATTTTACATGTAATAACACAACCATTGGGTCACTCTCGGTGTCAAATTACCTTACTTTCATAAGTATATTCCACTTCATTGCAACATTGAGCTAAGGGTTGAAGCATCTAGAATTTTTACAACTCTTCAATAAAATATATTAGATTTGTTGCATTCTTTAGAAATAGGAGACGCTCCAAGAAGTTATCAAATTTCAATTTTAATGACGTGCTTCAAAATCATTGTCCCCATCTTTCCATGAAGTAGAGTTGGACAACATAACATTGGGCATAGTTAGGTCCCTTAGGAATAAACTGTAATGACATGACCAAATTTGCACTTCGATGCATCATTACTTGATCCATATTTATGAGATATGATACAACACGCTTAGCCGCATCTTGGAGCAGTGTTGCCTCCGCCTGTTTATCTGACATCTCTTTCCCCTTGGTGGATTGGGAGTCTCATGGTCCTTCCTGTTGGATTCGAAAGTCACTCCTGGATTGCAGCAGAAGTAGAGCCCGACACCCATCAGTTTTAAGTCACAATTTTTTATAAAGGTTTGATCAAATGGAAAGAAACTCAGAACCATATCATTCTAACTCAGAAAACTGGGCTGGAACAACAGTGACATAGGAGGTCTTGACCTAACTTAAGCTAGTAATAATGATAGTGGTGAGTAAGTGGAGGGAAAGAGAGGGGAAATAAAGTCCGCTCTGGACATCCGGTCTTCCAACAGTCTTTACAAAAGAGGAAAAGTCTCAGATATGAGATCCTCTCAGATCCGAATAAACTTCAAAATGAACCTAAAAAGATTGTAGAACTGCTATAATCAAACCTACATTATATAACTATGCAACACCCGACTGGATCATCCATGCTCGGGCTTTCAGATTCAGAGGGAAAAGGAAAAGAAGAAGCTGGCTGCCATTAAGCAAGAAGTCTCAAATGTTCTTCTATAACCAAAGAACCAGAGGCTAAATTAAAGCTTTACAATCGGGAGTTGTGCTCTACCATCGATACTTACAAAAATACAAAAACTGAGTAAATATACTCCTAAACCTTCGCCCAACAGAGGCCTCTTAGAACTTCTAGGGCGTGGTGTCTCTTCAGTCAAATCTGGCCTGAACTCCTTCGTCAGACGTCACCTTAACTTTGCATGGCCTTAACAGGGGGGGGTAGCTGAAACATTAAGGGAAAAAATAGCGTGTGCAGACTCCTCTAGTCAGACGAGCACTGGGCATGGCTTCTTTGAAAAAAACCATCATACATGACTATCTCGGGCAGACTGCCTGCTGGAACCTTCATGCTTTTCATTTAATGAGTGAGCCGAGGTTTCAACTACCTCCCCCCACCTTCATTTACTTTTAGCAGGGACCAAGATCGAGGCCGAGTTGAACTGGTACCTGGAGAACGCAACGATCCCTACTACAGCTAAACTCGATGCTTTAGACCTTTGCACAGTTCTTTCTATCACCCCAACTGACCATGGACTGTGACCCTGTGCCTATCTTCAAAGGCGCTTTCAAGATTTCGCGTTTCGACGATTCTGAAATGCAGTGGAAGGAGGAGACCCTCTGTTCTCTCGAAGTCCTGGTAGCTGAAATGGCTTGATCGCGTGCCACATGTCCCATTGGATGGACGACCTAGATCACTTCTCAAATGTGGGACCACCTCTGGCCTGGACCCTTTCGGCATTTCAGGCTTCGTGGTTCTGAAATGCAGTGGAAGGAGGAGACCCTCTGTTCTCTCGATGTCCCGGTAGCTGAAATGGCTTGATCGTGCGCCACGTGTCCCATTGGATGGATGACCTAGATCACTTCTCAAATGTGGGACTACCTCTGGCCTGGACCCTTTAGGCGTTTCATGCTTCGGGGTTCTGAAATGCAGTGGAAGGAGGAGATCCTCTGTTCTCTCGAAGTCCCGGTAGCCGAAATGGCTTGATCGCACGCCACGTGTCCCATTGGATGGATGACCTAGATCACTTCTCAAATGTGGGATCACCTCTGGCCTGGACCCTTTCAGTGTTTCGAGCTTTGTGGTTATGAAATGCAGTGGAAGGAGGAGACCCTCTGTTCTCGCGAAGTCCCGGTAGCCAAAATGGCTTGATCGTGCACCACGTGTCCCATTGGATGTACGACCTAGATCACTTCTCAAATGTGGGACCACCTCTGGCTTGGACCCTTTCGACATTTTAGGCTTAGGGGTTCTGAAATGCAGTGGAAGGAGGAGACCCTCTGTTCTCTCAAAGTCCCGGTAGCCGAAATGGCTTGATCGCGCGCCACGTGTCCCATTGGATGGATGGCCTAGATCACTTCTCAAATGTGGGACTGCCTCTGGCCTGGACCCTTTCGACATTTCAGGCTTCGGGGTTCTGAAATGAAGTGGAAGGAGGAGACACTCTGTTCTCTTGAAGTCCCGGTAGCCAAAATGGCTTGATCGCATGCCACATGTCCCATTAGAAGGACGGCCTAGATCACTTCTTGATCAACAGTCCTGGTTCTTTTGGGATTTCGCGCACCGGGGATACATGATGTAAGGAGGAGAGACCCTTGTATGTTGAAGTCCTGGTAGCCAAAATACTGAAATGGCTTGATCACATGCCACGTGTCCCATTGGATGGACGACCTAGATCAATTCTTGATCAATAGTCCTAGTTCTTTCGGGATTTCGCGCACCGGGGATACATGATGCAAGGAGGAGAGACCCTTGTATGTTGAAGTCCCGGTAGCCGAAATACCGAAATGGCTTGATTGTTTCGTGAGTTTGGCCATAGGAGATGAGCTTAGGCGCTTGACCACCTGCAACTCTGTGACTCAAACTTACCCAATGGCCGTCGATCTGCCCCATCTGTGGATCCTCGCCGTTAAAAGACAAAGTGCCCGCTCGCTTGATTTTAAGCCCAAAATGGGCTTGTTCTGTGGGTTGCGCTCGATGCTCATGGCTGCAGCCTTTGAATAAAACACACTCAACCGGTTTTCAAACCCTACTTCTATGCATTTACACCATGGGCCCGAAACCAGAAGAAAACACCATCTTGCAAGAATTTGCGCTAACATTAGGCTCCATGGGGGATAGAGTCGTCCCTGCAATGCTCTAAGAACTCATTTGCAGCTTCAGTGCCTTGCTGTTGGGGTATGGAGTCGTCTATTAAGCCAAAAATAAATAAGTAAACAACTAAAAGGACAATATTTACAAAATGAGGAGCCGCCTACGGCTCAAACAAAACATCTTTTCAAGAAATGACCATTTACCGAGCCATTAAGGACTTCCTCACCCTCCAAATCCTGCAACCTATAAGTGTTATTTGAGAATACTTCAGTGATCCTGAAGGGTCCGATCCAGAGGGCGTCAAACTTGCTGTGTTTTCCCCTATCCTGCTTGGGTGCATCCCACTTAAGCACCAAATCCCCGAGCTCGAATTCCTTTTTTGTGACCTTCCTGTCAAAAGCCTGCTTGACCTTCTACTGATGACTATGGGCCACGTACATCACCTGCTCCCTGATCTGTTGCACCTCCACTATTTGATGAATCCTTCTGACCATATGATCTGGCTCTCCTTCAAGATCCTGGAAGAATTTCGCTACAGGTAACGCAAGTTGAGTGGGAAAAATAGCCTCCGTCCCATAAACTAGTTGAAAAGCTTAGGTGCCCAAAGACTTTTTCGTTGTCACTCGGTCGGACCATAGAGCGAATTTGAGCTTTGAATCCTAGGACCTCTTATTGTCTTCCAACAATATTTTGTTGAGCTTGATTAGGCTTTTATTGGAAGACTCTGCCAATCCATTTCCTTGAGGATAATAGGGGGTGGAGTGAATTAGTGAAATTTTGAACTATTCACAGAACTTAATTAGAGGCTCAGACTTGAAAGAAGTAGCATTATTAGTGACAATTCTGTTGGGATGGCCAAATCTAGCTATGATATCCTCCAGGAAGATGATAATAACCTTGTGAGAAGCACTCCTGGTGGGGGCTGCTTCTATCCACTTAGTGAAATAGTCTTTCGCAGTTAGGATCATTCTGTGCTGGCCACTTGAAGGAGGATGAATCTCCCCAATGAAGTCCAACCCCCACTGTTGAAAAGGTGCTGAAGCTACCACAGACTTTAGTGGCAATGAGTTGAGCTGCTGCTTTCCTGAGAACCTTTGGCATTTGATACAAGATCTAACTTCTCTGCAGATATCAGTGAACAAGGTGGGCCAGTAGTACCCAGCCCTAAGAATTTTGTGAGCCGTGGTCTTCCAAAAATGATGCCCTCCACAAAGGCCGCCATGGAACTCAAACATAACTTTCTTGGCTTCCTGTGGGCTCAGACACCTCAGCAACACCCCTAGGGGGTCTCTCCAGTACAAGACTTGGTCAATGAGGCAATACCTTATCATCTTGAGCTTTAAATCTCTTGCCTTACTCTTACCCATTCCATCAGGAGGCTTTAGCTCTTGCAGAAAGTACAAAATGTCTCGGTACCAGGTGCATTCTGCTAGTGATGAGTCATCGTGAGAGATTTTGATGGATGACTCAGCTGGCTAATTTTCTGAGCAAGTATTTATGAAGCTAACCCCCAAGGCCCTACAATTGGATTCAACCAACAACTTGGATAAACCCTGCCCTTTAACCAACTTGGTGGGCTTTATCTCTAGGTCAAACTCCAAAATCTCGGCAATCCATTTACCTCTTCTTCCATCTACATCAGGTTGTATAAGGATATCTTTCATAGATGCTGAAGGCACGTACGCAGTCACTTTTGAGTGCAAGACATAGACTCTGAAAGCTTTGAGAGCCTTCACTAACGCATAAGCTTGTTTCTCCATGATTTCATACATGATCTCTGCATCTCTTAATGCCTTGCTAAAGAAGGAAATGGGCTGCTCTCGACCTTCCTCGTTTTTCTACAACAAGACCGCTGCTACTGTATCAAAAGAAGCGAACGAAAAAATTAGAAAATCCTTGGAATAGTTAGGACTGATCAGCACAGGTGCCTCAGTCAACGTCCTTTTTATTTGGACGAAAGATTGCCTGGGATCGACAGTCCATTTTACTTCATTTCCTTTCCTGAGCATGGCTATGATGTGTTTCACCAACTCAGCAAAATTTGAGACGAATCTCCTCAGAAAATTAATCTTCCCCCAAAAGGCCTAAACTTCCTTTCTAGATCTGGGAAGTGACAGGGTCTGAATTTCCTCTACCCTGTTGGGATCAATCCTCACTCCCTCTGCTGATACTATATGGCCTAATAGCTTCGCCTCCTTCATAGCAAAAATGGACTTCTTGGGATTTAAAGAAAGGCCAAACTTCCGGCATTTCAGGAAAACCTTCCTTAGGTGACAACAGTGCTCCATATCAGACCTGGAGAAGACTGTGATCTCATCCAGATAGATCACTACAAGCTGGTATTTCTCTCCTATGAAGGCCATATCCATAGCTCATTGAAAAGTTTCTCCTGCGTTCATAAGTCCAAATGACATCTTGGCATACATGAATGTCCCCCAGGGAGTGGTGAAGGCTGTCTTCTCTCTGTCCTCGGGCATGACTGACATCTGATTATACCCAGAGAAACCATCAACCATGGATATCCTGGATGCACCAGTTACCCTTTGCAATATGTGTTCCATGTTGGGCAAGGGATAATTGTCTTTCTTTGAGCTCCTGTTGAGGTTTCTGAAGTCAAAACAGAGCATGATTTCCCCACTTTTCTTCCTCACCGGGACCAAATTGGCCACCCACTTAGAATATCTCAAGGGAACAATGATTTGGGCATCTAACAATTTCTTTACTTCTCTCTCCATGACAGGAAACAACATGGGATTTATCTGTCTTAACTTCTACCTAAATGTTTTAGCCTCCTCCTTTAGTGGGATCTTGTGTTCAATGACAAGCGTGTCATATGTCTTTAGGTCTTCATAAGTCCATGCGAACACATCAACAAATTCTCTTAATAGCTCAGTATATTCGGCCCTCTGTTCTCTGGTCAAACTGCTCGACAACTTGACCAACTTAGGCTCCTCCTGTGTGCCAATGTTGCACTCAGCCAAATCGACATCTTCATTCGAAACTTCACCCTTTACTGCCACATCATTACCATCGAACAATCTTTCTAAAGGGACTAGTCCCTTCAGAATGTGATTGCTAGGTAGCTGAATAATCTGGTGATTAGCAATTTTATTTAAAAATACCTCAGGGCAGGGGTGACCTTCAAGGTTAGGGTCCAGATCAATGTGCAATGCAGAAAATTCGTCGACAACCTCCAGAAAATTCTTGATTTCAAGATCGTCTTCGAATACCTTCCAATGTCTGACATTGTCTGGTACAGCTGGCCTATATTTTATCTCAACATCATATTTTCTCTTAGGCGACAGAGGGATCCTGAACAGACTCGCCGAAACGGCTAAGGAATCGGCCAAAGCATTTTTCTCCCTTGGAATAAAAGAGATGTTGAAAGCTGAGAATTTTTTTTTGATCAAGTCCCACACCTCATTTCTATAGCTCCTGAGTCGAGAATGCTTGGCCCGATAAGCATTTTTGACTTGCTAAATAATCACCTCAGCATCTCCGAACACTGCTATCTCCTCTATCCCCATCTCCTTTGCAGCCCTTAAACCCAGAACCAGAGATTTGTATTCCGCCACATTATTGGTGGCTTCAAATTCTAGCTTGTATGACAGGGACATGGTTTCCTAACAAGGTGACACCAACACCACTCCAACACCTTCGCTAGAAGAAGCCCCGTCGAAAAACATCTTCCAAACAGAGGTGGTTGGAGGAGGCATCTCGTGATTAAAAGGGGGCTGCCTTCTGATTTGAAAAGGGGCTTTAGGAGCAACAGTGAGTTGCAACAAACTGGATCCCAAATCAGTGTCTAGTGCAAAGATAGGGTGATTGGTGGGATTTGCCTCATCACTAACAATGTAGGCCAGCTGGGCTTCTCTGTACAACCTCTTGTGTTCCCCTCCAAAGACTGGAATGGTAGCATATGTGAGATCCATTTGTAATGTTCCTCCAAGCTTTTTAATCCAAGATCTTGACAACATCATGCCGAACTTGGGAGGAACATCGACTACTACAATGTCCATGACCACACTTTTCATTGGCAGCTGAAACAAAGAGACAACCAAGTCTTTGATGACTCCGAGGCATTGTACCCTCCTTGAATCAAAAGAGTACAAATCATGGTAATCCTTTGTCACCTCTAGTCCCAATTCTTCCATGACTATTTTGGGCATAAGGTTGTGGGAAGCTCTTGAATCCATGAGGCAATTATGCAACACCTTGTCATGTATGTTCAGGGATGTGTAGAAGGGAGGGGATGAATAATCTCTGTCTTCTACCATGGGACCTAGGACAATTGCTGGATTTTCATCTTGAAGATTTATTGAGTTTGTGGAAGGCCGGGGGGGCTCGGATTGTAGCAGCTTAGAGAGGGACCTTTTGAAATCTTCATTTTTAACTAGTTCTGAGAGGGGTACAAGAATTCTGATCTTCTGAATCTCATGCTCAAAACTAAAACAGGAGAGGGGCTTAGGAGGTTCCCTTACCTTGGAGACAGGTTCTTTGGCTACTGACGAAGTATTCTGAGTTTTATTTACTTTAGTAGTTATCGCTGCAACTTTAGCATGCCCTTTTGCTATGAGGGGCTGATCCTGGCTGTCAAAAGTATCATCTTTCTTCTTTGACCTGAGATGGTATCTATTATGGGCATTGTTGGCCTCCTCCCCTTTACCCAACTCATTGATTTGGATGTTCATAAGGGACTCTTCATATGCATATTGAGTCAAATGGGGAAAAGGGGAGGTGTCTTCAATGCGGTGAATTTCAGGGTTGAGTTCTTCTATCTCCTCTCCTTCCTCATGAGAAACCATGTTGCTTTGGAGAGGGGTATGAATCCTCTTCTCATCTCTGTCTCTGTTCCTTTGTTCCCTTGGGGAGACCTATGGAACATTGTTACCAAGCCTCCTGAAACCTCTGTTATCAGTATTCTGGGGATTTCTGTACACGGTCTTCCCCTCTAATTCCCACCTTTCCATCCTAGCCGAAAGAGATTTCAACACTTTAGTTACCTCATCCGTCTGAGGGGGAAGGGGAGAGGAATGGGATGAGGAGGCTTTGACTCTCCTCCTGGGTATGTCTCTGTCAGCCTTACTCCTGAGTTGGTCAACAACCAATATATTAGACTCTACTTCTATGACCACGTCTTGTATGTGAGCTAGAGTGGTGGCTCTCCTTTCCCTCAACAAGAAGCAAAAATTGGGATCAAAAGTGCTAGCATAAGTGATATTCGCAGAGGATTCTAAGGGCTTAATCTCAGCGGGGATTTTATTGTACATTTTGTTAAATCTTTTGGAGAAGTTAGAAATAGACTCTCCTTCTTTTCTCTTCAAAGATCCAAACTCTGTCATGTAATACATGAAGTCTTTTTTGTCTCCCCATTGTCTCAAAAGGGCATTATCCAAAGCCTCAATCCCATTAACAGATCTAGGAGGCAAGGCCCTAAACCATTTCCTAGCCTCACCCTCAAGGCTATGGACAAAAATACTCATCCACACATCTACATTCATGATGACATGGTCGTCTGTAAAACTGCAAAAGGCTTCAAGGTGTTCTTCTGCAGTTATGTCCCCCTCGCTTGTAAACTTGGGCAGTTGTTTGAGGTAGCCATCTGCCGAAAGGGCATTAAGAGACTGAGGTAGCAGAAGGGGAGCGTACATGGCGGCTATAATAGCCTCCATTCTGGTCATGGGGGGATTTGCTCTTGCCATAGGGATATTAGGTGGAGGATAACTCAGAGGGGAACTCGAAGGGGAAGGAGCTTGAACATGGGATACTGGAAATAGGCTTACAGGTGAGAGGAAAGTGACAAGGGTTTCTCCATCTAGTCCAAAACTAGGAGGAGAAAACTCGGCAGGAACACTTCCAAAATTCAGGAAATGCGAGGCTTCATAAAAGGGTCTGTTGTGAAGATGAGGAGAAGAAAAAGGAGTTTCAACAGAAGGAGACTGTAAATTACCTGGTTCGGCGGTGGAAGTTTATCCTTGGGGGCCCTTTTCTCTTCTGAAACTCGCCTGCGGGCTCAGCTTCAGGCATAGCTAGAGGCATCTATGGATGGGACCGCGTGTGCCTACCTCTGAAAGCCACAATTAAAGTGACAGGTTTGCCACATTGGAGTCGTCACAATGGAGTCTCCAGGTGCACAGTAGCAATATTCAAAGGCTCTGATGCCTGATGCACCTTCAAAATTAGAGGCTCAATGTCGTTCAATCTCGGGGAAAATTTTCAACTTCGTCCCTCTGTTCTCTCGAAGTCCCGGTAGCCGAAATGGCTTGATCGCGCGCCATGTGTCCCATTGGATGGATGGACTAGATCACTTCTCAAATGTGGGACCGCCTCTAGCCTGGACCCTTTCGGCGTTTTGGGATTCAGGGTTCTGAAATGCAGTGGAAGGAGGAGACCCTCTGTTCTCTCGAAGTCCCGGTAGCCAAAATGGCTTGATCGCGCGCAACGTGTCCCATTGGATGGATGGCCTAGATCACTTCTTGATCAATGGTCCTGGTTCTTTCGGGATTTCGCGCACCAGGGATACATGATGCAAGGAGGAGAGACCCTTGTATGTTGAAGTATCGGTAGCCGAAATACCGAAATGGCTTGATCATGCGCTACATGTCCCATTGGATGGACGACCTAGATCACTTCTTGATCAACGATCCTGGTTCTTTCAGGATTTCGCGCATCGGGGATACATGATGCAAGGAGGAGAGACCCTTGTATGTTGAAGTCCCGGTAGCCGAAATACCGAAATGGCTTGATCGTTTCGTGAGTTTGGCCATAGGATATGAGCTCAGGTGCTTGACCACGTGCAACTCTGCGACCCAAACTTACCCAATGGCCGCCGATCTGCCCCATCTGTGGATCCTCGCCTTTGAAAGACAAAGTGCCCGCTCGCTTGATTTTAAGCCTGAAATGGGCTTGTTCTATGGGCTGCGCTCGACGCTTATGGTTGCGACCTTTGACTAAAACACACTCGACCGGTTTTCAAACCCCACTTCTATGCATTTACACCAGGGGCTCGAAACCAGAAGAAAACACCATCTTGCAAGAATTTGCGCTAACACTTCCTATGTCCTCACATATGTTTGGTAGGCCCCAAACACACAACACTTTGGAATTTCCATCCTAGTGGCCTCATACATAGAATATGTCTTAACTACCTTTATTTTACCATTTCCCACTGGACTCGCGAAAACTGCCCCATTTATAGAATTCACTACATTCCACAAATGGTCTTCAATGAATTTGGCTCTTTTCTTGTTGCTACTCAATTAGGCATTCCTCAACCCCCCACTTGTTCCCTCAATAGTCATTTGGCTTCTTGCTTTGAATATACTTCTTTATCTTTTCTCTTTTAAATTGTAAGCATGTTCTTTCAAATCGTGGTCTTTTGTTTCACAAATATCACAATACTTGTTCACATTTAGTTGAGGTATTTCCTTCAATCACTCGCTTTTCATCTACGCTCTTCCTCTTGCACTTGTTCAAAAACTCTGCTAGCAAGAAAAGGAACATGCACCATGAGTATTTCAACTCTCGTATTCCATACATATCGTTATTCCAATATGTGCATTATGTAATGGTTCTTGTGCATGGATTCTTTCTGGTTATAATATTCAATGTCCCCATTCCACAATCTTGTAAATTATTCCACTCAACTAGATCGTTGCTAGGTGATCATCGGAAGATGAATTCCAGTCATATAGAGAAGGTGAGATACAAATACATTTTGTCTTTGAGAGAGAGAGAGAGAGAGAGAGAGAGAGAGAGAGAGAGAGAGAGAGAGAGAGGGATCATGTCACTTGAACTTCACATGGAACTACAAAAGTGACTATCAAGAATGACTGATTCTCTATGTGCATTCCATGCAATGGCGAGGAGCTCGAGAAATTCCACTTGCAAACACAAATCCAAACTTGTCGCCACTTAGTTATACAATACATTTGTTAGTCCTTTACTTTATAATTTTACATCAAGGATATACACGTATCAATCCCCTTCTTATCACAATAAGACTTTGGATGGAAAACAACATCTTTACCCCTAAAAACGACTTCTGTGTGTGAACTTGCAAATTGAATTACATACAAACTTTCCATGAATCATTTTCGCTCTTGCAAAAGGTCAACTATAGGTTAGATGATGTTGGACTTTAGCAAAGATTCAATGCTCTCCGGAACACATCGGGAAATTGTACAGATTGATATTTTTTTTCATAGCTTAGTCCTGTAAAAAATGTCGTAAATACTCTAGAATTTTGTTTTACCTATCAATTTTGCTGGAAAGGCCATCACTGGCAACTCAATTCCACCGTTTTTGGCACTTTTCAAGCATACACTACCATGAAAACAATAATTCTATTGTCATTCAACAAAATACGATAAAACTTCAYTGGGCACAAAAAATTACCAAAAAATGGGGTTGGATTCTTCTTGAAATGGAAATATCACATGAAAGTAGGACAAAGAATCGGTTGGTTCCACAGTTGCATGACCAATATTGAAAATCCCTAATGAGAAAAATTGAAAAAAATGATGGAGGCTCACGCGATAGGATGTCATTGCTCTAGCAACCTCAAATAGTAGGAGGAAGCATCGTCAAGCTATGGCTCACGTGAGCATTGTGTAGATTTGGTGGACGACAAGAGTTTCAGTAAAAATGTGGGTAGGGAGGAATACAATGAAACCGATATTGCATAACTCTCTAGCATCCCTAATCGTAGGTTCTCATACCAATTATGCGTTTAGGGATGTGACAATGAAGAGAAAATAAACATAATAAGTAAAATATGAGGGGAGAATATTCACCATTGTACGTGCTCTATATTCGATAAAATACAAGCGCATGCGCGCATATAGAGAGAGAAGTGAATAAAACCTATAGGTGGAAGTATATATGAAGAGTAGGTGAGACTAGGTGACATATAAAAATAGAAGGTGCATTAGTTGGAGCAGTGGGTGAGATTTAGAGGTAGTACGTTGTCTTGAAATATGAAGCACATATATATATTCGCAATGTAATACATGATCTGCTTTTCGCTCCAATACAGTGTCTCTCATCACCATAATATCACCCCTAGGTGATCCATATTTGATCATTATATTATTTTTCATCTATCTCGATGCCTTCAAAGTGGAAAAATTTGAGGAATCAACTTGCAGGGTCATTTTAATGGCACGTCCCAGTTTGGAAAATTGGGTTTCAAAACTTTCCGGGGCCATTTTGAGGAATAAAATGTCATTTTTTGGTGCCAAAACAACACGAAGGTCCTAAAGGTGTTTTACACACCGATACCTTTCCAACGGTGCAAGAATACCCCCAATCAGAGTTTGTATGCGAAAGTTATGCCTCTTGCAAGTTGACCTATTGTGTTGACCACCATGGTACGAGAGGATGCCACGTCAACCCCTGTTACTCACGCATATGGGGCTAGCCACATATGTAATTTCAAGAAGATTCTAGAAGGTCCTAAGCCTTATCACAATTTAGGGTTGAGGAAGTCAAAACCCTACCCTTAGATGGCTATCGGGCTATGTTAAATAACATGCCGCTAGGAGGAGAAGGGGTTTGATTATGATGCTATTGTATTTTTTTCCATAGTAGAGAAGAACAACTGGGAGTGGGAAATTAGAGAGCTTAACAGAGGGGGTTAATTTTATACAACATCCTAATAGGCCACAAGTCTTAGGTAACTCCATAAAGAGTGCCTTCTCCCTTGTACTTTCATTATTTCCATACCAGACAAAGGAGAGAAGATCATCCTTACCTTCTAGTTTGGTTTTCTCCCGTAAGGGTTTACCGGAGAAAATACTTGTGTTGTTTTGTGGATGGTGTGTGATTGTATTTTACTGTTCTATATTTTTTCCATGTTATCTATTTCACGCAGAAGCAGGAAATCAATAACTAAAGATTTTTTAATCTAAAGGAATTTAACCTTCATAGTGTAGATTTCAGTTTTATTTATCATGTCTGTTGCGATGAACTGTTCCAGTGGAATATCCACGACAGTTTATGGATCACTAGGACCCTAACTAAGTTGTAGATATTATTGTATATCTCCACTCATCAAGATACAACAACACACTTTGGAATCAAATTGTTGTCATCAACGAGCATTAAAGATTTTCTCGCGCTTGTTGCGCAAAATGGGGGTTATCCAATGCGTGGCATAACTCTAAGTCTTATTTTCCATAACATATTTAGTGAGAGGTATCAAATGTCTCTATTTTTTTCTCCAATTGGCTATATAGTGCAATGGAATGTAGTTATTCAAGTTTTCCAATTTGATGAGATTTCAATGCCTTCAAATATTTCTTCCGTAAAAAAGCAAATGAAATTGTTTACAAGATGTGATGCCATATTGTGTTCTATTCCCATCCACAGGTTAAAATATTATCGCTCATATCTCGATCTCTAATGACATATGTTGATGTCGCCAAAAAATCAAGTTCTCGAGGTACCTCAACTTGGCTCAGAATTTTAGAGTTCCTTCCCTTGATATACATTTTTAACTCTTGTTTTTAAGTGATCCCTTTAAACTTCATCCAATTGGCCCAAACACATCGAGCGGAACGTGTGACCCATTTACATGTGCGACGCGGACCTAGAAGGAAAACCACTCATCACGGTAATTTTCCTTCTCCTAAGTTGTATCAACCGTAGGGTATTATGCCATCAAAATCCCCCAAGACTTGTACCTACCCTGAACTACTTATTTCTACCTTCAAGGGTAGGTGGACTAATGTGAAAGGGTCATCACTATTGAACTATGACCCCATTGACACATTTAGTTGATTCCTTTCTAATGAGTAGTACTGTGAATTCTCAAGGGTTTGTACCTTATCTCAACAACGAGGAAAACGACTTACAGTTGTGAAACTGGGCCAAATCAACATAAATTGTCGATAACACCGCCAAGTATTGAACTTTCATTTATCTTGTTCTCAAATTGCCGGGCCAGTCCTGGTTATGTCTACATTCACAATTTCTTAGGGACCCCACCTAACGTCGAGCTATACTCCAAACAATTACGGTCTCAAACTTTGGAATAAGGCATGATTGACAAGATTTGACGCAAACTAGGGCATGGAGTGATCCAGGTGGATATTGGTGGCCACCCACCTATTCCACTTGGACCCCCACCATTGTTTCTTTCAGTTTTTCAGTTTCCTTAATTGTAGCACAATTTACTATTTTTGGCAGTTTTTCGGGTCCTGAACTTTCAGAGTCGTTTTGAGGCCCTAAACGACGTTTTTTGGGCATCAAACCTTTAATGAATATTAAGTTGATTTGAACCAGGATATTGACAGTCAACAGCTGTAGTCCTCATATAGATCTTTCTAATGATGTATCGTATGCGTCAAACGGAGATAATATGCCAAAGTTACGACGTTGCAAAATTGATGTACTAATTTACCCCAACGGGGCCCATATTCTGGCATTTCATCTCCTAGGTTTAGGTTTTTGGATGTTTAGGGTTTCCATTGTTTCTCAATAATATATAGGCCTTTGAGGCTCATTGTAACACAGAGTTCAGAGGCCTGTAGCTGCCACATCTCTTCTCAGAGATATGCTACCAGCGCCCTAGCTAGTTTATTTCTATTCTGTCTGTAAACAAATTTCATTTCTTTGATATTAATGAAATGAAGTGTTATTTCCACTGCATATTTGTATTCATGGTTATTCATGTATTCTGTTGCGTTCTTGCATAAATTCGGATCAGTGGTATCAGAGCAGGCTGCTCTTGATCGTTTTTTTCAGTGCATGTCCTCTACGAGGTTTGAGTATAACAAGTTGGGTCTCGAGATTGTCTCTCTTGAAGATAATCTCTCTCGCATGCCCAAGAAACCCTCCATGGCAGAAGAAAAGAAAAATGATGGAGAATATGATTCTATCAATTTGTTGCTTGAGCAAGCTCTCACGCGACAAAGGGATGAAATGAAGGAGAATTTTTCCCACATCCTTCAACGCCTGTCGATTGCAACAGGCACATCTTCATCAAACAACCACTTTGCAAGCACCTCTCCTTTCAAGGTATAGGTTAATTTTGATAGTCTCATATTTGAAGGCCAGATAGATGCAGATGCCCTAGACAAATGGTTAAAATTGTTAGAAGGTTATTTCTCTGTTCATAATTTTTTCGACAGGGAAAAGATCACCTTCGCACTCCTTAAATCTCTCCCCCCATGTCAAACATTGGTGGGAAACTTACTGGGAGAAAAGTTCCACAAAGGAGTCTGGAATATATGGGGCCGAGCCCACTTGGGATTTTTTTGTGGAAGCGGTAAAGGAACAATATTACCCTGTTGGAAACTATGAGGACCAATACATGAGATGGACCACACTGCGGCAAGAGAGGGGCCAAGAAGTTCCAGAGTTCACCAATACCTTCCATACCTTGCACACCAAGCTGGGTATCAAAGACTCCAAACAACATTTTTGGTTCTAAAATATCGTGGGGCTCTACACAAATACATCCAAACTAAAGTGGATTTTCTGGACATCTCATCACTCGGTGCTGCTTATTGATATGATGTTAAAATTGAGCAGAAATTTAAGCACTAGAACAAACGAGAGTTTGGGTCTGCAAATATGAAAAAACCAAAGTATGATAAAGACATCCCTAACAAACAGTCTTCTGAAAACCAGTCCAAGCCATAAGAAAAGAAGGGTCATAGGAAGACAAAGAAGGACACCAGAAAATGGTGCGATTTCCAAAAAATCCCCTGGCACAACACCAAGGAATGTTGCTCAAAACAGTCATTGATGGTCGATATCAAAGACAAGGAAACAAATCCTGATTTAGAATCTGATTCTGAAAATACTAGTAAAAGACAAATCATCGACGCAAACCCCACCGTTATTGTCGCGACCACAAAAATTCAACTAGAAGAACCAACAGATCCTGAAGAGGGGGAACACCTTTTTCATTCATAGATGTGGGTGAAGGGGACCCCGCTGCATTTTATTGTTGATAGCGGAATCCAAAAAAACCTCATCTCAGCAGAGGTAGTCAAACAGTTGAGATTGTCGACAACACCACACCCGCAACCATACAACATCATGTGGCTTTGCCAGGGACGAGATATTCATGTCAGCCAATAGTGGAGATTGTCATACGACATCCAACCCTTCAAGGATGAGGTATTATGTGATGTTTCCCCATTGGATGTATGTGATGTTCTCTTGGGCCAACCATATATGTGGAAGCGCCATGCTGTTTATGAGTCCCGACCCCGCAGTGTCACTGTTTCTCTAGGGGATTATGTCTATAGAATACCAGAGGTAGTTCCGACTACTGTTCCACCTAAACAGTGCCACAAGGCAGTATCTCATTCTACAAAATTCAACTTCTTCACAATCTATTCAAAAGTTGAACAGAAGGATACTGCAACCACTACAACCTCGGCCCAAGCACCTTCTATCCAACAGACGTAGGTCAACAAGATTGCAACAAAGTGTAAATATTCCTTCTACACACAGGAACCTCATGTAGCCAAACTGGTTAAAAATGTCCAACCCTTCCAACCACATGTTCATGACAACCTTCAACAAGCTAAGCAACGCAACTTCCCCAACAAGGCAAGCAACTCATCAAGATACAGATTCAACAAACGCTTTTCCCTCTCCCCCGTGCACTCAACGAAATGGAGACAATTTATTCCTAAGGAGGGAGGATTGATCCAGGTGGATATCAGTGGCCACCCACCTTTTCCAACTGGCTCAAAATAGTTTTCTGGCAATTTTGGTAATTTACTATTTTTAGCAGTTTTTAACTTCTGGGGCCATTTTGAGGGCCTAAATGAAGGTTTTTTGGGATCGAGATTCTCAATGATAGTCAAAGGCTTTGATTGATCCCCCTAAATTAATATCCTCGACGATACCTTTCCAATGAGCTATCATGCACCCCAAACAGAGATCGTATGCCAAAGTTACGCCCCCGGGAAGTTGATACACCAAACAACGCAAAACGGGGTCCATGAAACTGTTGGATTTTCATCTTCCGTGGTTAGGGTTTTGGATTTTCTTTATGCTAAAAATGCCTTTGGTGCCTCATTGTAAAATCATCTTCTTGCGAATGCGAGTAGCGGACACATCTCTTCTCAGAGATAAGTTGCCACCATTCTAGCGAGTCTTTCACTCTGTATTTTTACAGTCTTGGTACATTTTCGCTCATTAATAGAAAATTGTGTATTACTGTATCTCTTTGTTTATGGTTTCATATCTGATACATTTCTGTTATATGATTGGATATCCGAGATATATCTATACATTGCTTTATTATATCTTCTCTCTCATTTCGTGCAGAAAATAATCCGGATCATGGAGCATCTCCTAGATGTGGGGCATTTTCCGGTCTCATATTTAAAACCAGCATGTTCACTTTGAGGATTCTTACAAATTCCCTAATTTTCATGCCCATCTTATTTCCTTGAACAAGAAATGAATAGCTATGAATTATGGTTGACCGAACCGGTTTGAATCTTGACAAATTCTTGGGTAAACTAACCTTTATCATTGCTCTCAAACCACGAAGCTAGTTCATTTTTTATCCTCTCCCACATGTTGATTCCTGGGGACTTTGTCATCACCTGAATTATTTTTTCCATCTAGTCTTTATAGGAATATGATGAAGTGCTTTATAATCGTGCCACTCCATGAATATGCGTTTAAATGCTTGACAACTTTTCCAAGCAAACCGGGGCATGGTTTATTTCCTAGATTACAACATGTAACTTTCAGTCTTATTTTTGGTGGTGTGGCTATATTGAAATAGCCTCGAGTATTGTAATATGTATCATATTGGAAATGCAATGGTGCATATTTGTGAAACTAGACTAAATTAATGCAACCGGTGTCTTGGACAACTCTCCCGGAAAATTTGCAATGTGTGTTGTTGTCATTGAAACATGAGACCAATCTGAGTTTCATCTTGGCCAAATTTTTCACTGTCCTACTCTGCTCCATGGAGTTACAATGAAAATATTTGGGATCGATTTATTATTTCCAATGTTTAACAACTTTGTCAAGTGAAAAAGGGAAGAAAATCAGTCATGGTTTTCTCTAATGGGTTCATATGAGATTTACTATGAAATCCTAAATTTCCAGTCCCTATATCGTCCTCACAAAAAAATAAAAATTATCTCTACAAAACTGGATCGATTTCACACAAATTTGGCACTCCCATTCATATATGAAATTGCAACCTGTGGCTCTCTCTAACTATGAATTCAATATGAGTTCCATCTTCTCCTATCATTTGGCTCCAAACAATGCTAACAACATTCATAATTATGTGATTCATTTCCTACTCCCAATGATATAGTGAATGGTTTATACTCCAATCAATATTGTCAAGATCTCATGTTGTCGGGGAAGTTGGGACCTTTGTGTCATCCATGTGGCCATTTAGGATTGCTTCCATCTAAAAAACGGTCATCATCCTTGCCAGATTTACAACAATTTACGAGTCTTGAACTTCTAGGACATTTTTCAAGCCCTCACCAACATTTTATGGGGATGATCACATGCTAGGCATAAAGATACCTTTCCTGATTCGGACCTCCCATCTTTTAGAACCCATTGAGATCTTTCTATCGATATAAAGAACTCCCCAAATGGAGTTTGTATGCAGAAGTTATGGCCTCGAGAAGTTGACACACCAACTATCTCCTCGGGGCCTGCATTACTTTCGCCACCTCAGCTCCCAGGGTTATGTTTTTTGGATTTTGGGGTTTTTACCTCTTATGGTTTGCTTAGAATTATCATAAAATGTAGTTTCAACCTCTGTTTATGACATTTATACAAATGAGGGTAGTTGTAACATCTCTTCTCAAGATGAGATACTACCACTCCATCCATGTTGTATTGACATGCATATTGCAATGTTTTTCACTATTGGATCTATCAATAGAATTCGGTTTTCCCTATATTACTCTTATTTCAATACCGTATTTGTGTTCTCTATGAAAAAATGCATGTTCTTCCATTTCAATGTCGATCCAATTGGCACCATTGTGCATCTCCCAAAGGCATTTATAAGTCTTATTTTTACATGAACATGTCTGTATTGAAGAATAGACAAATGAAAAATATTATGTCTCAACTAGGCTTCACGATGAAATGACATTTACGAAACTACGCAAATTTGATACAATGGGACTTTGATAAGTTTCTTAGGAAAAATTTAAAGTGAAATTCCTTGCAAGCCATGATGTTAATCCAAGTTTTGTCTTTTCTTTGAATCCCAAGGATCGTAGCTATAATATATATGTAATTGGGTTTTCACCAATATAAGATACAACCAGATTTAAATCCTTTCTTCTCTTTTGCTATTTGGGATTTGAAGGCTATAGAAGGATAGAACAAGGATGGTAGAATAAGCCACCGCCATTTCATGTTTGAGGTCTAATCTTCTACTCTTGGTGCTTTTTTTGCGAAGGCTAGGTCTTGTCCACAAATTTACCACTCAAACGTTTCCCATGGTACTCTACTTCCCCCAAACCCCATTGTGTTGCATATCAAGGCCTATTAGAGTGGGGTATCTTATATCGAGGGAAAAACACCTGCTAAAACATCTTTCACTTGTATCATAAGGAAGAATTGATTAGAATAACACATGTGAAAGAAGCTCATGGCCCTATGAAAATACCCAAGAAATCCACATCACCTTGCTCCGAGTGTAATTAATTTAATAACCTTCAAGTACAAAACTAGAATACAATCGACTTTAAAAACAAACTGTGGAAGTTAAAGCTCCCAACCTCCTATTTTGTCAGTCTAGTGTTAGCATACCTAGTTACCCCCCTGCAGAATGTTAACAAAGCCTCCCAACGAACTTCTAGCCATCCCCGTCCTAATTCTTTGAATAAGTAGAACATTTTTTCTCACAGGTATCAATAGCCACTCAGGCGTAATACTCTGTAAGTATTATTCCTTGGTTGTTCCCCTCCCAAGATGCAAACATAGCCTCTTAGAAAATTCGATTATCCTCCTCTTCGTTTGTTGAATAAGTAAAATAATTTTTCTAACCTGTATCAATGGCCATTTATGCCTAGAACATAACAAATATTCTTCCTTCAATTCCCAAAGAAATTCCACTAAAAACCACAAAAATACAAAACCACCCAAAGTTTTGCAAGTTGGAAACCCGGGTTGAGCTCACGAAATCAATCCACTCAAAACCCAATACAAGTATACAATAACGACAGTTTGAAGCGATCACCGCGGCTCACAAAAGCCAAGGTTTAGAGTTTAAAATGAAGGATGGGCTTCCCAAACCATCCCATTCAAACCATAATACTTAAAATGTAACACCACCAAGCTTAGTTCCCTAAGTGAGTTTAGCTGCAATCCCTACTTTAGCAAGCACATTCCTATTGATAACACTTCCAAACAAATCATATGCGCAATTGTTATAATTGTTGTCTTTAATTAGACAATGGTCACCTTCCACATTTACAATCTTCAAAGTAGATTGCAAGTATATGTATGTTTAGTCATAATCTAGATATTCTTTGTTGAGCAAAACCTAATTTGGATGATATTCCTATTATGGATGATGTGTTTATGTCGATTGCATCCATATTGATATCAATTTCCCCATGTAAAGTATAACTTTCTCACTAACACTATCCACGATCTAGATGGATGTCGGTGGCCTCCCACGTATTCCAACTGGGTCATTTTGGCAGTTTTCCAGTTTGGCAATTTTTTCCCTAGTTTTCGGGCCCCTGACTTGCGGGGCCATTTGGAGGCCCTAAGCAATGTTTTTTAGGGCTCTCCACAGTCAGAATGACCTTTTATAGATAACATCAAAATGTGTATCCCTCAAATAGACCTTTCCAACAGGCTATCGTGCGCCTAAAACAAAGATCTTATGGAAAATTTACGACCCCGGGAAGTTGATGTACTAACTTACCCAAACGGGGCCCATGTGACTTTTGGCACTTCATCTCCTAGGGTTAGGTTTTCTGGATGTCTATGGTTTTTGGAATTCCTGTTTATTGTAAAAAGGTCTTTAGAGCCTCATTGTAATGATCTTCTTGCGAATGAGCGCAACCGTCACATCTCTTCTCAGAGATAAGCCGCCACCATTCTGGCAAGCTTGTTTCCGCTGCATTTTATAGTTTTAGCTTATTTCCTTACTGGATATAAGCCATTTTTACTATATATATGTTATTATGTGTTAAACATCTTTTGATAATAATCTATATTCATTTCATTTTGCAAATATATTCTGGATCAATCCACATATTCTAAAAAACAACTATTTTCGATTTATGTCTTTTCTCAGACAATTTCGAACTTCAAATTGATTCGAACTAGCTTTCCCAATCGTAATCAACAAGGCTTTGTTCCATTTTGCAACTCCTATTGTTTTACACTTCTAATTCTCTACACTGCCAAATTAGTATTGCCAACATCATGGTAAAAATGATTTTCAACCAAGTTATTGAACGTGTGGCCCATTTACATGTGTGACACAGACCTGTTATCGCACAGTTTGTAGGAAAGGTTTAGGTAGCTTGAGTCAAGGCTTCAAACTGGCGTAACGAGAGCTTCCCCACCCACTGTCACCTCGATGGGGAGATCTTTCTATTTAGGGTGGCTAATCCCAAGGGAGACGTCCCTAGTAATCTGGGGTTCTGAGAGGGCTTAAAGTTTATAGGATCAAGATAAAGATTCCCTTTCACAGATTACTGCCAAGAAGGAGATAGTCAAAGAAGATATTCCACTGATAAGGGCACCTGTTTGCGAGACAAGACAAATAAAACTAAAATGTGTTGCAGTGGTTAGTACTTCAAATATTAATGACCATCTTCAACATATATATAAGCAATGATCAAATGTAATTATTGACGAAGTCAATGATTACTATACAAAGACAAATGACTTATATCACTTCTTCAATAAATACATAAGAGATATGGGCATTCAATGTATAAGATCGAATCCTTGTATTATATCACAATGCAATTCATATCATAAATCTTCTCATACATATATAATGTTATTGCGTCACTATGCAGAATTAGGGTGACGTCAGCCTTATTTACAGGTCAATTTGAGGACAATGAGTGGAACGTTTTCTCAAATAAGCTTATGAATGCAATCAATAACTGAAAGTCTATCAAATAAGGTGATAAATGTCACAACGTTTCAGGCCAAACAAGAGATCAAACAAGTGTGACGTCACCTATATTATTTTTGTTTAGGGTTAGGGTTAGCTAGTCAAAG
>JZKD02S1613860.1:74226-87924 GCA_000966675.3 Picea glauca | reverse complement strand
TGAGGTCGATCCAAGTTTTGTCTTCGTGTCGATTCCCAAGGATCCTAGCGATCGCTAAAACTTCCTTGCCACTGTTCATTCCATGGAGATACAGTGTCACCATTTGAAATCAAGTTATTATTTTCAAAGTTTGGCAATTTGATCAAGTGGACATGGGCCTTTCATATCGCCAAAACCAAGTGATGTGCTTTAGTCATATTTCGACTAGACTTGTGCTTGTATAGATATTTGCTTCTAAGATTGACTCTATGGATAAATGTTGTACACTTACGAAACTAGACAAAATCAACCGATTTTTCTTTAATAACTTTAGTGGGTAATCGTGCAAGTGACATAGCTACCGTACATTGACGCCAATCCAGGTCTTTATCACCAGAGAATTTATCTACATCTGAGCGTTCATCATACATATTTGATTCATGGGGATACAACAAAATGATTTTCAATCGAGATAATTTCATTGATAAGAACTGGGAAATTCGAAAGCTCTGTCATGCCAACAAGGGCCTTGTGGATATCTTGGGCCATGACGCAGCTAAAAGTCTTATGTTAGCTTGAAATTTTTTCTTGAGGAATCATACAACTTCCCATGCTTCATCCTTGGTTACGCGGAGAGAAGCAAGGTGCATTCTACAGCTCGTCTCGGTTCGAGGGAGATGTGTCAGGTCCATGCCTGTCTTCGACGTGGGATGTGGCATAAGTTGGTCCAATATAATTTATTTTAAAAGCCAACAACCCAACATAGATGAGATGTGTAACCTCGGTGATTATGAATAAAAATTAAAAATCGAGAAAATTTAAGAACATAATGTGGTAATACACACACCAACCAGTGCACATTCATGATGTTTTGAGCACTGAGAGGTTTGAATTTCAATTTCTTTTTTAAATCTCTCAGTGCAATGGTTAAATGTGATATGGGCGGCGCGTTTGAAAAGTGATGGATGTTAAGTTCGATGCATAGATTAATTAAGCGGATTAATGGAGGGTGGATGGTGTGTACTAAGGAATTGAATGAGTGGGGGGTGGAGGCGACGTGCATTTACTGCACGTCATTCATACTCCCTCCATTGGCCGTCACCCTAGCTTGGCTATTGTTCAACTATGTTTTACTGTGGTTAAGCTCTGATTTTCAAGCAGAGGAAGAATCGGTCGGCCAAGCCCACATTTTTAAGTTTTTCTTGGTTACAGGTATGTCTTTTCGCCATCCATGAATCCGATCTGGTTGTGAAATAGATATTGGCTCGGTGATGTATGGGTCTGTGATTTTCTTAATATTGGTAACTGTGTAAACTTGTGATATTTCTATGGAATGAATGGTTGGTGTGGTTTGCATTGCAATGAAGTTTGATTCATAGTTTCATTGATCATTCTGAGTGTTAGAATCCATAAAGGATCTCTGTCGTCCTTGTTGGTTTTGGTTGAAGGGTTTCATTCTGTCTAGATTGGTTGGTTGTCTCCACTCATTCTTATCACTGTACCCAGTATTTTTGCTGATATGGAGTTGCTGGGTTTGAGCTACCTTGTGTCCCTGCGTATCGTTTCACCTGGGTATGGGTTCGTTCATGCTACTGATGTTTGCACAGTGGGTTATGATGGTTATTATGCCAAGGGGATTTCTTAAGGATGATTGCTATTTCTTAGTTCTGTTTTATCTCATCATTCTTTGGGTTGATTGGAAAAACCATGAGGGTTATACCTCGCGTGTTCTCGGTGTTATTACAGGACCAAAATGAAGCCTTTTCTCCTCTGTTCATAGTTTCTCCTACCTCATGAACAATCACCCTCTTTGCAAAGTCATTGGTGGTATACCCTGTGTGTGCACCGTTGGTCTCAGAGGTTCTCACCCGATGTTGGGGGTCGACTCTAGTTTCCCTATGTTGGTCTATAGAGCAAACCCTTGATTTCTCAAGCTCGATTTTTGATAAAGGGAATCATTATGTTCTGTCGGGTATACTGTTGATTGTTATGAGTTGGTGGTGTATTGTCGACAGTGTTCGATTACTGGCTCGACTCTATTGATTATGTTGACAATGGTGTTGGTTATTGGTATTTAGTCATTGCATTGGTTATTATGACAATCAAATTGATAAGATCAACATGGTTAATTGGTTGATTGGAGAAATGGGTGAATACACAGTGACTGTCTCTTACATTGTAATTATTGAATTGTTAACCCAACATTAGTTTATAATTGAGTAAGTCACAACGATGCTTCGTGCATGATGCATTGGTATGTCTGGGCTTCCTACACCATGTTAGGTTGAGTTGATGGTTGTTGTTATTCTGTGTTTTAAATTGCCAAATGGGAGTATTGCAATCGTAATAATTGTGGTGTGGTCGTCCACTTTGTATGTTATGGATATTGTATGATTATGCCATCAGAGATGGGCACGGGTTTTATAACACTATGGTTTTGTTACAGTATGATTGAATTGAGAAATGAATTTAGGCATATTATCGATGTTTCCTTGTATTGGATTGATAGCTCAATGTCGTTTGATGTTTAGATCTAGAGTAAATAGACATGTACAGTCGCAGTAATTCTCTTGTGTTTTGTTGACTGGTTTGTGTATCATACAACATAGTGTAAGTCAAATTAGTGATTGTTGTGCATTTAAATGGAAAGTCAGGGTTATTGAATTTTGATATATTGATGATTGTTTGTTGATTGTCCACGGTGTATAATTGATGGATATCATGCATTATATCAGAGATGAGCACAAATTCCGTGACAGTATGGTCTCATTACAATTTAACTATTAAATGAAATTAAAGGATGAAATCAGACACGATTTTTGTCTCTGTGTTTGATGATTGAAATAATTCTTGGATAATGGTTGATGAGTTGATGCTAAATAGAGTGGAAATAAGTGACTATGTGTTCATTTGGGAATTGTTTTAAAACATTAAGTGAACAAATGAGAAGAAGCATAACTCTTCCATAGGTTGTTGTGGAAGGCATATTGTCTTGTTTGATGACACTGTGCTAATGATTTAATTGTGAACAATGACCAAGTTAATACACATAATTGATTGAATTATACACATTAGTTGTTTAATTAAGCACAGTGATTATTTTGTTGGTGTTGGATCTTTTGCGGTTGATATAGAATGGTTTTATGGATTACTTAATTAATTTTATGAACAATATCTGCTCTCTTTCCCTACCATTATTTCGCTTTTCGCTAATTACAATCCCCTCGCCTTCCCATATCCATTTTTCACTCCCTGTTCCTAAAATTTAATTACAGTTAAGAGAATTATGCATTGTAACAATTTGAAATCACAGTTTCTTGGATGGATTATAGTAACATGTTCCTTGGTTTACATTACAGTTGATTGTGTGTTGTCTGTGAGCAGTAACCATGATTATTTCCCCCCTCATTTTAACATTTTTCGCTCAATACAAACCCCTCGCGTATCACATGACCTGTTTTTCACTCTCTGCTCATTGACAACAATTAAACAATTTGTATGGATTGGATTGCATGGGTATGATATGTTGCAGATCCAAAATCTATTTTATATGTTTAAGGAGTTGTCATGTATGGTTTTTAAAGGAACTATTTGCTAATCAATCATGCATGCAGGAATGAGATTTTTCAGCCGAGGTAGCCATGGTAGAGGTAACCGAGGAAGAGGTAATTGGAACAGGGGCCCAAGAAGGCCTAGATTCTCCATTCACTTTGATGTTGACTCACAAGAGTTAGGCCAGTTATTTTAGGCTCGATTTTTCAATTGGATTGGGCAAGAAGTGGTCCAACCTAGGCATGAAAGGCCTCCCTTCCAAGCTACACAAGCCCATGGTATTCCCATGCCCCCTCATGTCTCATTGCAACCCGAGGTTCTCGAGAAGGATGGATGGCAAGAGATTGTCCACCCGACAGTCTCCCAACATTGTGGCTGGCCCAATTTGTCCTTCCCTGCCCTCCCGCCTATCAATCAGATTGTCCAATATGCACCTGTCCACTCCTCTCATGCTAGCAAAAGGTTGAAAATCGAGGCCCACCATGCCCCTGACAAAGGAAAAGCCACTATTGCCCCTTCCTCACCCTCCAATGGCTCTGATAAATCTGTGTCTTCCTGGATGCATTTGAAGGACAATTGTTCTCATGTGATCAACGAGATTAGGCCTGAAGGCTCAACACAACCAAAGGCAAATTCATAGAAATCAAAGGGTGACAACAACAACCAAGGAAATATTGCATCTAAGAGTGGAAAATATGGTTTTTGAGTTTTATTTTATTTATTGTTGATGACAGTTGACTTCAGAAGTTTTGAATAGCATGTTTTCTTTGGATATATGAGTAATATATTTTTGAAAATAATTTCAAATATCAATGAGATAAATTGTCAAATATGAATGTGATGATGGGAGTCAGAAGGAGGGGTGTTTTGTTTAATTAAATAGTTATGTTATGATTGTTAAGAGCTAAAGGGAGTCACAAAGGGTCCCACCTACTAGTTATTATTTATTTAAAATCCTTATTATGGTTTATTACTTTTCCCCCTTAACTAAAAAGTTGGTTGAGTTTTTAATTAACTTAACTAATGAAGTAGTTAAACTACTTCAACCAATTCTAATTTGCTTAAAGGCAAAAGGAAAGGGAGTAACAAAGGATATAGAAGGAGAAGCATACTAAGGTTTTCTCTTTCAGTTTATGTTGAGATAGTTCAGTTTTCATTCATTCCTTAATTGATCATAAGCCTAATTCTTTTTTATGATAGCATGGTCTTATTGTAGGCAACAAGATTCAAGGTTGAATTACATCATTCAGGCACTTGTTTTTCAGAGGTGTTGATCTATCTTTGATAGTCTGTGTAGACTTGTCTGTTTGTGAATTAGTTTTCATGACTAACAAAGGCTATTGTGCAAAGTCGAGTGGGTAACAATCTGTGGCAAGTTGATCTTACTTTTAGAGTTCACTTTTTGATTTTCTGTCAGAGGTCCTTTTGTATGTTTCATTGGGGATGTCTAAGTTTGACTTTGGTCCAAAACTTCTTCAAGAAATTTTGTAAAGATGACGACTCTTTGATGAATTGGAATGAAATAAAGGATTTATTTATGTCTCATTTGTATTGATTATCATCTTAGTGTCTTTACTTCTATCTCTACATTTATTTCAACAACTGTTATATTCAGAAAATCATATAAATAATGAATTTTCGGGCAAGATTTTATTTATAAAAAGGCTAGCCTAAACACTTGTAATCAATACTTGTGAGTTAGGATATTATTTTTGATGGCTATAAACAAAGGGTGACATTCCCGTCTATTTTTCTTTAGCCAAGAAGAATATGAAAATGCTTGAGTAAGATAATTTCATATCTCTTCCTCAACATTTGTTTGGCGACCATACTAGGGAGATCTTCAATTTATCTGTGGTTAATTTTTATGCTTGATTAGCATCTATACATCTATTTTTTTGATTTTGATTCTTTGACTGTTTTATTTCTTAATGACTGTGCCTATTACAAGGCAACCCAATATTGAGCCTGGTCTTCAAGATCAGACCAGCATTGCTTTGAATCCGTTTAACACCATTTTAGACACTGCCAATACTCATGCTGAGATTAATCATTCATGTGCAACAATTGAACGAGATATTAGTGCTCAAGAACGTTGGGAAGCTAGACGTAGACAACCTAGAAATCAACAGTAACCTTCTTGTTCCTTCATTTTTGGCCTTTCTTTCATGTCCTTAGACTCTTGTGTCTCTAGAAGAAGAAGAGGCTTATCACCCGAAATTAATCCTATTGCTGAAATAGGAAGAAGAAATGTTGTGTTGTCTACCCAACAAAGTGATATAAGGAGAACTTTGTCTGATTCATCCAGTTCATCTTTCTTTCCCTCACCTATCATCCACAAGATGGCATCTGGTGGTGGCTCTGGTGGTACTGGAAATTGTCCCTCTTCTCAGTCTTCATCTTCATCAGTGATTGGTAGCTTATATAGCCACCATATCCCTGTCCAATCTACCACGAATCCCACCAAAGTCATTAAAAAGTATGGTCTTTTTCAGTTTGAAGAAGACGCCACAACCACACTGTGGCATGTGTCCTCTCCTCTTAACCTAGCACCCACTACTCGTCCACTTCCTAAATTCAAGGAGAATCTCCCTAGGTTTTCTGGGAATAACATTGTCACTACAAACAAACAACTGGTGGCATTTTCTAATGCTTGTCACAACATAGGAGCCAATGATAAAGATACTTGCATGTGCTTATTCGTCAATTCCTTGGAAGGAAAAGCCACAACTGATTTCTTTGACCTTCCTCCTAAGATTCTGTCTACTTGGGATGAGTTAATATATTGGTTCCGATCCACTTATGGGCAATCTAAAAGCCTAGCCGAGAAGTTACGGGAATATAATAACATCGCCTATAAGGATGGTGAAACCATCAAGTCCTTCAACTTGCGTTTCACTAAGTTATACAATTAGATCCTTGAACTCATTCGACCTCAGAACCAAGCCGCTTTCATGCATTACTATAATGCATTGCCTTCCCCCTACCATCATAAGCTTGAGGAAAAATCCATTAATAACCTCGGTTCCGCTCTGCATACTTGTTTAGAGTATAAATAAAAACTTGAAAGAACAGGTATTCCACGGGGAGAATCGATTAAATAGACATACATGTACATCCTCTTACAACTAGTACAATATATGAATAATCTTATGATAGCGTATGAGCGAAAGGAAACTATCTCCTCTCTCACCCCTGGAGCTTCATCCTCTTCTACACCCCCCTTTAGAAATTTGATTGAAAATGATTTTTAAACTAAAGCTATCTTGCCTCAAAGTTGGTGTAAATTTTGTGAGGAACACCACGAGGAATCCACATGTGAGGTAAGGAAGAGTGCCAGAGATAATATCTTTGGTAAAAGACCAGAAACTACCATTGCTTTCCTAGATTTCACAGAGACAGAAGATGTTATGATCATCAATACTAGGAACAAAGCCTATACTCCCAAAGGAAAATTTTACCCTCCAAACAATTCTTCTAGCCTGAGCTCATCCTCAGTCGCTGCTACTGTTCAGGTTCCTAAGGTTCCTGACAGTAAAGGAACAACCACCCCTCTCCCCTTTTCCAAGTACAATATATTGAATAAGTTGGCCAACATCAAAGAAGATGCAACCCTTCTGGACATGGTTGCCATCCCTGAACAACAAATGCATCTAAAACAATTCATGGAAGGAAAATATTCCGTGGTAGCCAACCTCTCTTAAGAGGTGAATGAAGAGGATTCGTCTGTAAATAAAGTAGGTGTACATAACTTTAGATACCCTATAAAAAATCCCCCTTTTTATATTTCTGTAAAGATTATGGATAAGATCACCCATTGTTGCCTCATTGATGGCGGTTCGGGCCCAAGTGTGATGTCGAAGATTATTATGGAGGAGCTAGGCTTGTCTTGTACAAACGAAAACACCAGAAGCATGCTCTCCTATAATAGTCTACAACAAACAACCATCAGAAAGATTAAGGATGTGGCCTTAGTTTTGTGCGCACACCCTGAAATAAGGATGGCCCTTAGTATTCAGGTAATCGATATGCTAGTAAGCAATTACTCAATCATCTTGGGAAGAGATTGGCAATATTTAACAGGTGGATACCTCTCACTCAACAGAACACATTTATCCATTCCTCAGAATGGTAAAAACATTATAGTCCTTAGAGAGGGAAGGATTTCACCTTACATAAAGAATCTCCCACAACCTAATGTAAACTATATCGAAGAGGACCTAGGAGTATATTCCATCTTTGTTGAGGAGGATAATATTCCCTTGGAACAAATCGATTTAGACGATGATATGTGGCATATACACTTTGATGGTTCATGCTCTAATGAAGGTAATGGAGTTGACATTATCTTGGTTTCACATTTAGGGAAAATTCATAACTTGTCTTACAGGTTGGAGTTTTCTTATACGAACAATGTTGATAATTTCAAAGCTTTATTATTAGGCATTGAAAATGCCTATACTCTTGGTTGTGGTCACCATTCAGTTTTTGGAGATTATGAGCTTGTTGTGAACCTCGTACGTAAGATATACTCTCCTAGCAACAAGTTGATGAAACAATATACCCAAACTATTTGGGCACTTATCTTCAACCTATTATATTTCAACATCACTCATGTTAAGATGGAATTGAACTCAATGGCTGATCGGTTAGCTGTATTAGTAGCGTCTCCTAATCGACAACTTTTGCCTCACAAATCTGAATGTACTTTTCAATTTCTATATCGTCCACATATCCTTGACAATATAGAATATTGGTAGGTTTTCCCTAATGATGAGAGCATTTGTGCTTTCATTCAAAATGAACCTATTAAGCCCAAGGAAATTATACCCATAAAAGATGACAAGATTCCTAAGGGCTTGACTCCTGTTGTGAATTTGTTTTCATCGAGTGATGTAGGCAATAAAGAGAAGCAGAAAGAAGAGGAGTCGAAAAGGAAGGTGGGTGAAACCATCTCTTTGGATATTGGGGCACCCGAGGCTCTGAAGAATGTTAAAATAGGTGCCCAATGTTCCGATGAAGAGAAAATGAAGTTTGCCAAGTTACTTGGCAAATTGCAAGATGTTTCTGCTCGGTATTATGAGGGTCTTTGTGGTTCTGATCCTAGTCTTATACAACATGCCATCCTCATCAAGGAAGGCATAAAATCACTTAGGAAAAAACAAAGACCTATTAATTCTACATTTAAAACAACTATTCAAAGGGAGTTGGAAGGTTTCTTGAAGGCTGGGATCATTTTTCCGGTCAAGTCCCCTGAATGAGTCTCCAAATTGGTACCTATTCCGAAGACCAATGATCATATTAGAACCTGCATTTATTTTCGCACATGCAATCAGGCTATTATGACAAATTTCTTCCCTCCACCTAATCTGGAAATGATTCTGCAACAGGTTGATGGGTCACATATGATTCCCTTACTTAATGTTTTTTCCAGTCACAATCAAATCAAGGTAAAAGGGGCAGTGGCTTACAAAACTACCTTTATCACTGATTAGGGTACTGTGACTTATAAATGCATTCTTTTTGGCTGACTTGATGCAAGCACTGCTTTTAAAAGGCCTATACAAACAAATCTTGATGAATTGATTAGTATTCATATCTATCTGGATGATTTAATTATCTACGTTAAAGGGTTGTTACTTACCTCGAGTTTCAAGCATTATTTTTGAGTCCCTTCAAAATTTATTTTTCCCTAGATACTAACTCTTACATTCTAAAGCATCCACAAGAGAAATTGTTTCCCTACAACACTAATGATTGTCACTTGAGATATTACATGAAACCAAATTGAAAATTTCTAATGCTGTTTGGATTTTTTGTATATTAGTAATCTAGCTCTGCTTTCATTTTCCACTGTTTTTCTTTTCTTCTTACAGTAGTTTGATTTCTACTTTCTTTTTTTATAAATTTCCTTTTGCTTTTACAATTCTGTCATTTTATCTCTACCGTTTTAGTTTTGTAATCTTAATTTTGTCTCGATTTTTATTGCTCTTTCGCCTTTTAGTCGATTCTGGTCAAAGAATAAGATGTTGGATCAGTTCTGCCACAGTGACACTCCTGCAAGGCATTGTTAGTCAATAAAAAACCTACACAATTGTTACGATGATTTCTCTGAAGGCACACTTGAAATTTTTATCTTCTTTCACTGTTGTCCTATAAAGGAATTGGTTATCTCCCATTTCTATTTTCCTTTTCTTCATCCATTTGAGAGTTAAAAGAGAAAGTCCATAAATTTTCTTCTTGGAGTAAAGAGCAGATTCCGATTGAATGATTATGCATACAGGGATAAACCCCCTCATACTTAACATTTTTCATAAGTTATTCTCAAATTCACAGTCATTTTCCCATTAAATCTGCTCACTTCCCCCTGTTGCATAATCAGTCTAGTTATATCTTCTTGATCTACTGTTCTTGGTCTGCGAATCCATGAGTTCTGAGTTCTAAATCCGTTGGAAACAAATTTCCTTGTGGAGTAGCTAGTTTGTTGACGATTAAAATCGTAACGAAGATTTTTGCCCGCAAAGTATTGCTAAAGCCTATTATTATAAGCTAACGATATATATAATACTAGTAGGTGGGACCCCCTTGTGGATTGGAAGATCATATTCAGTTCTTATTTGATGTTATGTCGTTGTTCCACACTGCGTACAATTTTGGGCATGATTGATGTTCCAAGGTTGGTTCTATTCGCAACAAATGGGTGATGGATAATTCATGCTATGAGTGGGTTTTTTTACTCTAAATTCTCAATTCCATGTCACAAAGATCTTATGAGAACTGTTATTGCTGTGATAATTGCGCCATGATCTATTACATATTACACCTACATAAAACATATGTTAGTCATGGAAAATAATAAAAGAAATATGGGAAAAAATCTAAATTAAACTATGCTAGTATGCTACACTACATGCATTGAAATTAAAAGATCATTGTTAGTCCTAGCTAACAAGTTAGTAGCTATGTGATATATTGAGTTATATGAAGACATGGTTGATATGTGTTATGGTATAGTTGGAAATGGTTAAATGCGATATGGGTGGCGCGTTTGACAAGTGATGGATGTTAAGTTCGATGCATTGATTAATTAAGCGGATTAATGGAGGGCTGGCTGGCGTGTACTAAGGAATTGAATGAGTGGGGGGTGGAGGCAACGTGCATTTACTGCACATCACTCATACTCTATCCACTGGAATTCACCCTAGCTTGGCTATTGTTCAACTGTGTTTTGCTGTAGTTAAGCTCCGATTTTTAAGCAGAGGAAGAACTGCTCAACCAAGCCTGCATTTTTAAGGTTTTCTTGGTTACAGGTATGTCTTTTTGCCATCCATGAACTTGCTCTAGTTATGAAATAGATATTGGCTCGGTGATGTATGGGTCTGTGCTTTCCTTAAGACTGGAAACTGTGTAAACTTGTGATATTTCTCTGGAATGAATGGTTGGTGTGGTTTGCATTGCAATGAAGTTTGAAGTCACAGTTTCATTGATCATTCTGAGTGTTAGAAGCCATAAAGGATCTCTATCATCCTTGTTGGTTTTGGTTGAAGGGTTTCATTATGTCCAGATTGGATGGTTGTCTCCACTCATTCTTATCACCGTACCCAGTCTTTTTGCTGATATGGGGTTGTTGGGTTTGAACCACCTTGTGTCACTGCATATCGTTTCACCTGGGTATGGGTTCGTTCATGCTACTGATGTTTGTGCAGTGGGTTATGATGGTTATTATACCAAGGGGCTTGCTTAAGGATGATTTCTATTTCTGAGTTATGTTTTATCTCAACATTCTTCGGGTTGATTGGGAAAACCATAAGGGTTATACCCTGCGTGTTCTCGGTGTTATTACAGGACCATAATGAAGCCTTTTCTCCTATGTTCATAGTTTCTCCTACCTCGTGAATGGTCACCCTATCTGCGAAGTTATTGGTGGTATACCCTGTGTGTGCACCGTTGATCTTAGAGGTTCTCACCCAATGTTTGGGGTCGACTCCAGTCTCCCTGTGTTGGTCCACAGAGTGAACCCTTGATTGCTCAAGCTTGGTTTTTGATAAAGGGAACTGTTATTTCCTGTTGGGTATACTGTTGATTGTTATGAGTTGGTGGTGTATTGTCGACAATGTTCGATTACTGGCTCGTCTCTATTGATTATGTTGAAAATGGTGTTGGTTATTGGTATTTAGTCACTGCATTGGTTATTATGACAATCAAATTGATAATCTCAACATGGTTAATTGGTTGATTGGAGAAATGGGTGAATACACATTCGCTGTCTCTTACATTGTAATTATTGAATTGTTAACCCAACATTAGTTTATAATTGAGTAAGTCACATTGATGCTTCATGCGTGATGCATTGGTATGTGTGGGCTTACTACAACATGTTAGGTTGAGTTGATGGTTGCTGTGACTGTGTGTTTTAAATTGCCAAATGGGAGTATTGCAATCGTAATAATTGTGGCATGGTTGTCCACTTTGTATGTTATGGATATTGTTTGATTACGCCATCAGAGATAGGCACAAGTTTTATAACATTATGGTTTTGTTGTAGTCTGATTGAATTGAGAAATGAATTTAGGCATACTATCATTGTTTCCTTGTATTGGATTAATAGCTCAACGTCGTTTGATGTTTAGATCCAAAGTAAATAGACATGTACAGTCGCAGTAATGCTCTTGCATTTTGTTGACTGGTCTATGTATCATACAACATCGTGTAAGTCGAAGTAGTGATTGATGTGCATTTAAATGGCAAGTCAGGGTTATTGCGATTTGATATATTGATGATTGTTTGTTGACTGTCCACAGTGTATAATTGATGGATGTCATGCATTATATCAGAGATGAGCACAAATTTGGTGACATTATGGTCTCATTACAATTTAACTATTAAATGAAATTAAAGGATGAAATCAGACACGATTTTTGTGTCTGTGTTTGATGATTGAAATAATTCTTGGACAATGGTTGATGAGTTGATGCTGAACAAAGTAGAAATAAGTGATTGTGTGTTCATTTGGGAATTGTTTTAAAACATTAAGTGCACAAATGAGAAGAAGCATAACTCTTCCACAGGTTGTTGTGGAAGGCATATTGTCTTGTTTGATGACACTGTGCTAATGATTTAATTGCGAACAATGAGCAAGTTAATACACAAATTTGATTGAATTATACACATTAGTTGTTTAATTGAGCACAATGATTATTTTGTTGGTGTTGGATCTTTTGCGGTTGTTATATAATGGTTTTATGGATTACTTAATTAATTTTATGAACAATATCCTCTCTCTTTCCATACCATTATTTCGCTTTTCTCTAATTACAATCCCCTCGCCTTCCCATATCCATTTTCACTCCCTATTCCTAAAATTTAATTACAATTAAGAGAATTATGTATTGTAACAATTTGAAATCGCAGTTTCTTGGATGGATTATAGTAACATGTTCCTTGGTTTACATTACAGTTGATTGTGTGTTTCTGTGAGCAGTAACCACAATTCTTTTCCCCCTCATTTTAACATTTTTCACTCAATACAAACCCCTCGCGTATCCCAGGACCTTTTGTTCACTCCCTTATCATTGACATTAGTTAAACAATTTGTATGGATTGGATTGCATGGGTCTGATATGTTGCTGAGCCAAAATCTATTTTATATTTTTAAGGAGTTGTCATGTATGGTTGTTAAAGGAACTATTTTATAATCAATCATGCATGCAAGAATGATCTTTTTCAACCGAGGTAGCCATGGCAGAGGTAACCGAGGAAGTGGTAATTGGAACAGGGGTCCAAGAAGGCCTAGATTCTCCATTCACTTTGATGTTGACTCACAAGAGTTAGGCCAGTTATTTCAGGTTGGATTTTTCAATTGGATTGGGAAAGGAGTGGTCCAACCTAGGCTTGAAAGGCCTCCCTTCCAAGATCCACAAGACCCTGGTATTCCTGTGCCCCCTCATGTCTCATTGCAGCCCGAGGTTCTTGAAAACGATAGTTGGCAAGAGATTGTCCACCCGACAGTGTCCCAACATCGTGGCTGGCATAAGGTTTTCTCTTTGATTTTATGTTGAGATAGTTCAGTTTTCATTCATTCCTTAATTGATCATAAGCCTAATTCTTTTTTATGATAGTAGGGTCTTATTGTAGACAACAAGATTTAGGGCTGAATTACATCATTCA
>JZKD02S1613860.1:45344-55400 GCA_000966675.3 Picea glauca | reverse complement strand
GAACATTGTAAAACCAGTTTTTATCCCTCTTTCTTTCCATTATAAGTTTTCTTCAAGCATAGGGCTTGTCTATAAAGAAGAACAGGTTATGTCTCGTGTAAGTTCAGTAGGAGGTCTGTTGTATTTGATGAAATGGTTAAGACCAGATGTTTCACATGCTAATGATGTTTTCAGATACGTGATAGATTCAGGTGTTGCAGTGAAATGGGTGCTTCAGTGTTTGAGAAGCACAAATGTCACCTATAATGGTTACAGTGAGATGGTTTGTGATAATTGTAATGTATATTTTACAGGTGTTTTGGATAGGAGGAGATATATCACTAAATATGTCTCACAACATAGTTGTGGAAGACATGTTGGAGGTGGAGTGACCCCTTAGGAAATCCAAACTCATGCAGGTCACACATGCAAGATCATGAAACCAGTTTTATTAGAGAAGCTGCAGTGGTGCTTGGCTTCTCTTGGCTTGCAGAGAAGGCGATGAACAAAAGGAAGGAGCAAGGTATCAGGTTAATTGTTGTCAAGGTGGAGATAGTTGGGATTTGGTGACAACAAATTCCTCTAATGATGGATTTGGATCCTATTATTCTGCATTGGTTACAACCAAATAGACCAAGTTAGAATATGGATAGGGATTGCAGTTAATAATCAGTTTCTTGTAAATGTATATAAATACATGTAAGACCGTAGAGGCAGAGAGAGAGAGAGAGAGAGACAGAGTGAGAACTTGGTAATCTGATGTAATCTCCACGATCTGAATAATAAGACAACCGATGCCTATGCTTGGTGGACGTACCCCAACGTTTGGGTGAACCACGTGAAATCCCTGTGTTCTTTATGTGTGTGATTGTTAATTATCATATGTGAATTGTGTTTTCCACATTTTCAATTCTAACAGAGTTAAGATGGATCTACGCTGATCAATTGAATATCCAAAAGAAACAAATTTCATTAAGAAGCAGACGTGCAACCAGGAGTGGGATGAAAATTCATATGGATATGTATGGCATGAGTAGGAACTGGTGGCAGTCCATGTGGAATTGAAGGGAACGAGGTGCTAAAAACAGTAAGAGTAACAACAATAGACATGATTGAAAGTGCTACTTGTTGTTGTGTGTGATTGCCCAGTAATTAATTAAAATAAAAAATTAATGCTCTCTGTTGAGAATTGAACTGTGTGTGATTGCCCGACAATTAATTAAAATAAAGAATTAATGTTGGTTGTTGAGAATTGCCAAACAATTAAATTAAAATAAAAATCACTTTGTTGAGATTTGAAAATAAAAATAACTGCCTCTCGTGAGATTTGGAAATAAAAATAACTGCCTATGCTGTTGGGATCTGGAAATAAAATTTAGTGCTCTGAGAATAAAAATCACAGCCTGCTTGCTGTTGAGAATTGAACTGTGTGATTTCCCAACAATTAATTAAAATGTGTGATTGTGTGATTGCCCCCAATATCCATTAATAAAAATGAATTAACAGAGATATTGCAAATAATTAATAAAGAATTGAACTGTGTGATTGCCCCCAAAAGCCATTAATAAAAATGAATTAACAGAGAGATTGCAAATAATTAATAAATAATTGAACTGTGTGATTTCCCCACAATTAATTAAAATGTGTGATTGCACCCAAAATCCATTAATAAAAATGAATTAACAGAGAGATTGCAAATAATTAATAAAGAATTGAACTGTGTGATTGCCCCACAATTAATTAAAATGTGTGATTGCCCCCAAAATCCATTAATAAAAATGAATTAACAGAGAGATTGCAAATAATTAATAAAAACATTTGTGTGATAGATAATAAAAGGATGGATCCGTCAAAACGCTCTCAGGCCTTCACCATGTCGAACTGGAAATGTCACAGACGAGACGTTCATCGAGAGAAGGGTGGAAGTGGGAACCCACCCCCAACCATCACAATATTCACACTCTGGCCCGAGAGCCATAGTTCATCTTCCAGATTTGTGTGCTTGTCTGATTAGGAATCTACGCAGACTAAGACGTACAACCTATAGAACATATCCTGTTCAAGTAAGGTCATTCTTCATCAATGTCTATGACCCTTCTTATATATCGATTCTTCATTTATTTCCTTAACGCATGTGGGATTGATTATTTCTCTTCTTCAATTGCATTATCTTATTCTTCAACAATTCCATTCTTATTCTTCACTTCACTTCTTCTGCCTTCTATTGTTCCAGAGTCTGTACTTAAGGATTTAAAAAGTACAGTGTCCAGGCATCCGAAAGTTAGTAAGATGTAAAAAGGGAGGAGAGTATACCTTCGAGAAAGGAAGTTAGGGTTGATTTCTAGGTGGTCGTTGTCTGGCTTCCAACTGTTCCTGGATATTTATATCCCTTTCAATTGCAGCCCATGAACGTTCAAGTTCTACCCAGGTGTTATCCATTTTAAGTCTGGTATCAAAGAGATTTAAAGCGATATGGGTTTGATCCTTCAAGCCGGGTTCAATATTGGGTTGTCTTACGACATGGACAGTCATAGAGGAACAAAAAACTTTAAAGAAATCTGAATTTTTTTATGCTTTATCGATTTGATCTTATAAAAGAGAACTTTGAAATCTATATTAAGGACAAAATGCAAACCAAAGGCCTTTTTCCGTAACTGCGTTATATTTGAAATACATAGTGTGTGAAGTATGAGAAAAACATTTAACTGCTTATAAAGCAAGGCTCCTATCAAGGGAGAATCTCACTCCTTAAACAGAAGAAGAAAAAAGGCTAAGAAGGAATTTGATGAAGCATAAAATATGACAACCTAAAAGGTTCACAGGTCTTATATCTGCTGTTAGCCGATATAGAGGAAAAACTGTAAACACGATAGATGGCTAAAATTTAAACAACAGAGTAGAAGTTTTACTAAATTGCAGTGCAACATTCATCAGATGTATATAAGAGAAATGAATTTAAATATGAATAACAAAGAGAACAAACTCATAACACAGTCTTGACGGAATCAGGATTCTCCGGATTGCTTTGTATTAATTCTCAAACAGAAGATAGTCTCTATTACTTTCGACCAAAAAGGTCCAGCCCTTTTTCTTTCTACAAAATGTATATTTATACAGGTTTTTATATACTGGAATCTCAATCGTTCCAGAGGTTTTCAGTTGAAATCAAAGGAGTTAAAACACTTCGTTTCTTTATCTCTGTCTTCATTTGGTAACAGAAACCTGCCTCTTCGCCTGCTCTGTGCAAATAATACACTTCTCTACCAACTGTGATATCAGCCTAGAAGGTTATGCTTGGTTATTGGCCTCAAAAACATAACAATCTTTCACCAATCGTGGCAAATTTCCTTCCGCCTACTGGTCTTTGGCGTCGATAGAACATAATAATATACTTGGTTTAATTAGACATTATCTATTTGAACTATGTCTGTCTGGGTTATTTGTGAAATTTCGGCCAATTCTCTTTCTTCATTTTCTTTGATATTTAGCAGATATTTGGCTGTATTGTTCTGACCCAGTATTTCAATGCTACTTTCACCATCAGAACCCAACCATATCCCATTTAACAAACCGAAAGTTTCTTCACAAGATCTTCTTATCTCCTTAGCTTGTTGTCTTCCTTCGAATATATTTCAATCCCATTCTTTCAACAAGATATTGCCCCTGGTCTGTTATGAGATGGGAAAACTGGAACTACTACTTATTTCCTTTCTCGTTGTGGCTATAATAGCCTTCTGGAACGCACCCCGAGCCGCTCCGACTTCCCTTTCTCTGAGGGAGAGGTTCTTTGATATCTGATCAATGAGTTGACAACTGCTTTGAATTGTTTCTACTTTAACAAGCAGACCTTGCTGCGCCGCCGATAACCTTTTTCTGAATTCTATTGCTTGGGATTGAAATATCCCGATATCGATTACCTGGCTTTCGGTGAACTCTAATTTGGCTCGAATATGCTCTATCAATTCCCCTTGTTTTACTATCTGTACCTGACTTGCCTGAGCCATCAACTATGTTTGTTCGAGCTTAGCTTTGAGTTGCTCGATTTCTTTTTGATCATCTATTCTAGCTTGCTCTAAAGTTGCACTTGATTGATCTTTGACAACAGCCTCTACTGTAGCTAGCTTAGCCTCTAATGTCTTGATTAGATGTTTTTTTTGCTTCAGTTGATCTTTCAGGGTCCCGACTGAATATTGGTTTGCTGTAGCGAAAACACCCAATGTTCCTGCTATTTGCGTTGCAAATTCTTCTTTCTTCATTTTTCTTCCATAGGTTATAATTTTAAATTTCTTGGATACAGTACCTGCCTCTTGGTAGAGTTCTTGTCTCACGACAACCTTTCTCTTCTTATCGAAAAAGAATTCATTCGGGGGTATCTCTTCCACTAATATGGGTGTTAATTCTTCACCAAAAACCCAACCTGCGTCTGGTATTCCCTTTGTCGACTGCAGGGGAGTGACAGAAACAATGGGGTTACTGACATGTTTAGACGATTTCTCTGGAGTAATGACCAAAATTGGCTCGCTTGGAGGATTGGAAGCCTCGACTTCCTGTTTCGGGCCCTCCATTTGCCTTTTCTCATCTTGGTGTTCTTATTGGCCGGGTGCTGAATCTTTGGAACCTTCGGCTTCTGTTTGTTGCTCTTCTATTGTCGTTGGACCCTCACCCCGTAATACTGGAGGAAGGAAACTCCACCTATGCTCTTGGAATATGACAAAATCGGCCCTCTCTTCGGGCGACAGGGCTTGTATCCGAGCCAAAACCTCAACATAAGATCTCGCGCCTTGGAAAATATCATCATGAGGTGAATTCTCGTGCTCAAATCTTTTAAGGCCACAGCTGGCCAAGTGATTACTCACGACCCTGTGTGGATTGTGTCTCTTGAATTCGATGTGAACCAATTTTATATCTTCTAGGGCTACTGCCTCGGCCTTCGCATGCCCAAAATCTAATAATGAATAGGTATTTAAATGAATAGGAAAAGGTGGCCATACCTTCTTTGAAAACCCTTTCAATTCTTTACTTATGCCGCCAATTACGGTTTGCCTGACGATCTCATGACAAGATAGCCTGTCGGGTATAAGTAAGGGTAGAGCATGCAGAGGGACGGAAGCACTGCAAACCCTGATGTACGAAAATTCTTTCTCCACATACCAATCCACCACCCTGCTGAAATTTGTCGCAATGCTATCCGAGATCCTGGGCGATGGATTACCGAAGATGGAAACATGCATTGATACCATTACCCAATTGAAGATTTCGTATACAAAATCCGAGGCCTTGTCCTCCCAAATCTTAGAATGGTATACATGGACTGGCTCAACATCTGATGGAGCCCAACTCCAACTCATTAAGGGAAAAGGTGTCATGGAACATATGGCATCCATTATGTATGCAGACATAAAAAATGAGGCGGCTTTCCCACTTTCCCTCTACGTCCGATATTCTGTAATTCGACTGGTCAGACTATTTTATAATAGTTTGGCCCATTCGAAAGAATAGCCTTCTGCTACGGTGTGCATCAGAGGCACCCATGGGAGGAAACAATGCACGGTGTCTTCCTTCCCGTACAATCTACAGGTCATCATCGCTACGTATTTGAACTGTGGTTCCAAAGAAGATATGGAATAAATTCCATTGCTATCTGCCCTGAACTTCGTTGGGTGTGAGACCTAATCCTTGATCAAATCAGATAATCTTTTGCCATATTGTTCACATTCCTTCCTTTTAAAATCCTCTAGAAACTCTACATTGTATGTGAAGTTCGACGTGGGTGGCACCTTGTACATAACCTGTAAGCTTTCTGGTCTAAAGGTCCCAACAATGACCTTCTGCTTGCTGATGATGGTTCTGGTAGGAATATCTACATGATCTAGCGCCCATCAGATCATGTCATAGTAAGGCAGAAGACGTGGCCTGGCCGCTACTTTGTGCATCTCTGCCTGGACGACGATCTTGCATTTTGTAGTCATGTCATGTTTCTTGTTGTCACTGGAATCGTCCGAGCAGTTCACCAACTCTGATTGAAAAACGTCTGAGATGTATGACCAGGTTCGTATGGAATCAATGCTTCGAGGTGAAGTATCCGAAACATTATCGGTGCCTTGTCCCAAAATCTCAGCACTTGTCTTGGACGCTTTTCGCAGGGCCATGACAGAAGATTGTGACTTAGCTCTCCTATAATAAAAATGAGTATACATACAGAGATCAGTTTGCTGAGAAAACTTATATGCGCGAGATAGAAATGAGATTTATGAATAGAACAGAAAGGAAAAAGATCTATATCTTCGATCATTTAAAATTTCGTTGTCCTTACAAACAGAACGGTCAAATCATATTTAGAGACAGATTTAGCAATAAAAACCATATCCTTACTTGCCGTTTCGCTTTATTTCCAATTAATGTCATAAATTTCGACGGTTCGTGGCACAAGCTAGCGTAAGGAACATTTGAAATTACCTTGTAAACTGTGCATATTATTATTTGTATTGAACACTGATTAGGCTGGCTTAGCTTCTTTGATTAAGCTTACTTAAATTTTGATCAACCTTTCGACGTTCACCGTATCAAGAGTTTTCATTCTAACCTTTCGAGCTTCAAAGCCCCAAGATCGTGATGATTAGATTTAGTTAAGCAAGGATGTAATCATGATTAAGTGTTTAATTAATCATGTTTTAATTTATATCGCGACTTCGCGGCTTAGGGTTTCGAGGGTACAATTTCTGGGAGGAGCGCGACCCGAGTCGCAAAATCCCGAGATCATTATGCTGTGACTTATTTAAACCAGAGGGAAACTGGATTAAGTGTTTTAATTAATTATGTCTGAGCAATATCGTGACTTCGCCACTTTGGGTTTCGAAGGTATAATTTCCGGGAGGAACATATGCCGAGTCGCGAAATCCCAAGAGACTTTAACCATGGTCCAAACTAAACGCCCCTGACACTAACCCAGGTTACTTGTGTAAAAATATTGCGGCTTCGTCTTTCGGAGTTATAACGGTAATGTTTTAGGAGAGAGTGAATGCCGAGATGTGAAATCCTGACAACACTTGACTGGGGTTTAAAGAATCTTACTCTCGGATTTCACCTAAGGTAAGATTTTCTAAAGCTTTTCATGACCTCGCACATCGGGGTTTGTAAATCTTGTGACTTGTAACTCCCGAAGAGTGATATTCCGAGGTAAAAAGAGAAAAAACTTTCGTTTAACGATAAAAAGTGGTAACTTATGAAACATACATCTTTCGCTATTTCGCATGTCGGAAATACTGAGATTTTCAGTAGGTAAATGTCACGAAGCAAAAAAGAACCCAAAAACCAACATTTGAATTTAAAAAATATATTTAAACCAGTTGAAAAAGGCGACTCCAACATAGTCTCCAACTAGGGATCCCGTCTTCCTGCAATACGGGAAGAAAAATAGACCACGTGCCTGTATTGGGTAAATGGAGTCATTTGTTTCACTTCTGCTAAACTTCCTTTAGGGAAAAGATAAATAGAGGGAAGAAAAGATTTTGTCTTTCACTTTTGCAAAGATTTTAAATACTCACTATGTTTCATATTCAGATACAGTCCCTTTCACGACTTTCCCTTTCTCTTTACTGAATTTAGGTCTGCATTAAGACAAATCAAAACTGTTCTAGGAAATCCAACAGATCTTGTAACTTTTGGCTTGCATCCAACTAAATTTATTACATGTTTTTAATTGGGGAGTCCCGTCCGGACTTAGGATGTGGATCCAGTCTCGAGAAATTTGATTACCAGAGTAGAGTGAAAATCGTGTATAACAGCCTTACAGACATCTCAGATATTGCTTCACTGCCAACAGACCTGTTCAGTACCCCAATGAAGTTATCTGCCCCTTTTTTGCTGAATTTCCTTTCACCACTTCGGAATGTATTTATGCATTTAAATGCTGAGACGAGGGCAATCATTTCTTAATTTCCTTTCATTGTCTCTTCAGACTAGATGTACAATTAGATATGACTTTCTTTTCACCATCTGTCTTATAAATTTCTTTTTAGAAAACGAAGTGGGGGCAATTAATTTGTATGAGGGGTGATGTTTTCATAATATTTTTCTATGGAGGTCTGTTAACTTACTTTGATTTCTCGGTACCAACCTTCCCTTAACCTTCACCACACCTTAACCCGCAGGGAAAAGGGGAAAAATCATTTCTAGGGGTTTTCCTTAGAGCAAGCCTCAATCTTTCGAAATTGTTGAAAAACCTAAAATAGTCAGGGTCCATCTACACATAACTTTCTTAGTAAGAGACTGAGGAGTTATGAAGACCAACTTCCTTTCCAAAATACGCTTTACAATTTTCAAAGTTAAAACATAATCTCTTCCCCCTATGTATATAAATCCAGAAAGGTACTTGGCTTTTTAAGAAAATAAAAGTGAAGACCAGAAGAAAGGTGACAGACAGATTTTTGTACACTGATGAGCAGGGGTAAAAAATTAAAATCATTTTTTGAAAACCCTTTCCTGGAGATGCTTTACTTAACTATCACCTATCTTTATTTTAAGTTAACTTCTTAGGACCCAGAGCAAGTAATTGTTCTTTTTAATAACCACTAAATGAAAACATTAGATTGATGGAACCTTTATGGCACTTAAGAGACCTTTGCTTTCTTAAAGAATAGAATTCTCGAGATTTCATACCTTTACCTTACCATTTTGAAACAACCGAAAACCTTTCTATCACATGATTTTGGTGAATTCCACCTCCGATACATGATTTTCCATTTTCTCCTTTCGCTCGTTTAGGTCGCAAGCCTGAAATCCTGTAAAACACGAAGAGTGTCCCTTAAAAGAGTTGAATGTATTTGAAAATTGCGTATCTCTATTTATATTGACCTAATTAATAAAAATTGAAAACTTATCTCAAGGGAATCATGAAATAGAAAACAAATACAAACCGGTATATACAATGGAAAACTTTTGAGAACCAATTATTTCATGTAGTGTTTTAGATAATGCCCGTTGATAGGGGTGTTGAAGATTTTACCATCTAGAGTTTCTAATAAAAACGATTTTTTTCCTTCAGAATCTGCGACTCTAAATGGTCCATACTAAATATGATCGAATTTACCGTGTTTCACTAAATCTTCCTTCCTAGCATCCCATCTTAATACCAAATCACCTGGAAGAAACTCTCTGTCTTTTGTCTTACAGTCAAATAACGTTTTCATGTCGTCTTGATATTTTTGCAATCTTTCGTTCACTTCGACCCTGTGCTGTTGTAATTCGATCAACTGATTTATTCTCCTTGTGACGTGGTTTGGTTCTTCTTTCTCATCTTTCCATAGTTTCATTACGGGAAGTGCCAAGTTTATGGGTAATACCATGTCAGTCCCGTATACCATCTGGAAAGGAGAAATGCCGATGGATTTTTTCGTGCCAATACGATTTGCCTATAGTGCGTATTTTAAATGTACATGCCAGGATCTCTTGTTCTTGTTCAACACTTTCTTAATTATGTTGACCAAAATTTTGTTCGAAGACTCGACCAATCCATTTCCTTGGGGATAATATGCCGTAGAATGGCTGAGTACTATATTGTATTTTTGGCAAAAACTTATGATAGCCATATATTTAAAAGCCTGAGCATTATCTGTTACTATTTTTTGGGGGCAGTCGAATCTAGATAAAATGTTTTCTTCTAGGAAATCTATTACCACCGAATCAGTAGCCCTCTTAGTGGGAATAGCCTCTACCCATTTAGTAAAGTAATCTGTGGCAGTTAGGATCCATTTGTGTTGAGCGCTAGAATGGGGGTTAATTTCGCCTATAAAATCCAATCCCCACTGTTGAAAAGGAGCCTTTGTTTTGACTGGAACTAAGGGTAGTGCCGGGAGCTTATGCTTTCCCGCGAACAATTGGCAAGGGTCGCAAGCCCTGGCTTTGGCATTTACATCTGAGAAAAGTTTAGGCCAATAATACCCTGCTCTCAGGATTTTATAAGTTGTCGCTCTCCAAGCGTGATGTCCCCCACACACTCCTTCGTGGAATTCGCTTATGACCTCCTCTGTTTCAGATTCAACCAAACAAACCAACAGGAAGCCAAGTGGGTCCTTCCAA
>JZKD02S1613849.1:114292-128804 GCA_000966675.3 Picea glauca | reverse complement strand
GAAGCATTCAATGTTGAAGACCAATTGGCTTGGGAAAAATAAGGGGAAGCTCAACAAAATATTCAATGCCATAAATAATGAAGAGATTGGATTTAAGTTTGGCAATGTACTTTTCATCAAGTATATCATCAAAATGGTGTGGAGGGGTGAGGTTAGAGTCTAAAAAAGGGTAGTCAAGAGGAATACTGAAATAAATTGTAGCAAGGTCCATCAAGGGGGCAAGCTGGGGGGGACAAAGAAAACCTGGGGATCAAGAATATCCAAAGCTAAAGCCCCTATTTGTTAAACATAATCCACCACACTAGCACCACTAAGAAATGGGAAGCATATAAACCTACCAAAAATAGGAAGTTGTTGTTGGATTTTAGAGATGCACAACCATAAGCATGGCAAAGAAACAAGCAAAGAAACAATCATATGAAGAATATATTGTTTATTAATGGAGTCAATGAACACGTCACCATAAATTTGTTTTATCCATCAGGTGATAAGTTATTTAACTACCTCCTCAACTAATTCATATTCAATGTGAGTCATGGTTATCCACATTTATTGTCACCCTCTAACATTAGGACTCCTAACAACACTTTATCAAGATTTACCACTCTAACAGTTGTGTGTGCCATTAAAGATGACCATGTCATGAGACTCTCTTAAATTGATCAAGTGTCTTCCATGAGTAGTTACCGTGGCATCTGTTGAAGCTTGATGAAGCTCCATGTCTTGTTGGTTGACTTCGGAACTGAGAAACCATTAAGGAATCAAAATAAATATCATGGTTGGAGCACTGCATCTGGCTAATTCACGCATACCATTAAGTAATTGCTCAAGTGTTTTCCATAAGCAATTACTATGGAATCTGTTAAAGCTCAATAAAGCCCCATGTCTTATTGGTTCACTTCAAAAACCATTAAGGGATCAAAGTAAATATCACTGTTGGAGCATTGCATTTGGCCAATTTGTGTATTGAAGTGAACCATAAGGACATCACCTAAGGTGAAAATTTGTGTGATCTTGAGCTACAAATCATGAAAGGTGGGGTCAACATCTCCTTGGACAACATACTTTGACGAAACAAGGGATAAGTAACATGTTGTTGTAAACAAATTATTCAGAATAGGTTTACTTTCCAATGAAACCCAAATGAACCTAACCTATAAGTCAAACCCTACTAGCATGATGGAGGAAGCCAATTGCTCCTTGAGTAGACATGCAACTCCACTTGAACCTTAGTCCCATGAAGAAGCTCTAGTCTTTCTTTCCAAGGAAACTCAAATGAACCGAACCTGTAAGTCAAACCCTACTAGCATGATGGAGGAGGCCAATTGCTCCTTGAGTACACACAACTCCACCTGAACCTTTAGTCTCGTGAAGAAGCTCTAGTCTATCAACTAAGATTGGACAATATCATTGAAAGAAGGAAGTGGTTTTACATTGGTTTCATGAGTTTCCATAAAGAAACTTATTTCAGATCTATGAATTGGATCCTTAGATAAGATAGATAAGATAATTTGATCAATGTCCAACAAATGAGCACAAAAGTAGGCCAATGGGACTAGAAGGTACACCTATTGTAGATACAATGTGGGAGTGCGAAGGTAACTCTTAGATCAACAATGAAAGCATAAAGATAAAGAACTGAGTGTCTAGCTAAGAACTAAATATCTATCCAAAAAGATGTATATAAGAAGGTGCGCGTGCCATAATAATGCTAAACCCTAAAAATATCGATGTTGAACAAAAGAGAGAAGAGATGTCAAGGCCCACTAGAGTTGGCAACCCAAGACGAGTGAAGAGGCCTAGGAACAAGCTCGTCATCAGAGTCATCAAACACTATGAAAGGGTCGATGCACTAGCGGATAATATCTTCCAAAAATTGCAAGGGATGAGGAGGGTTGGCTATGTGATCCTAGGATGAGCACAAGAGTGAGGGAATCTAGTTCTACTAACATCCAAGGTCATGCAGAAGAATCTCTTGGAAGAAAACTAGCTACTCAATTGACCCTAGGGAATAGTGTGCTTGGTGGGGGGAGTCTCACTCCAAAGCCACCTATTGTTGGTTCCTCTACTAGTCTGATGGTGGATGTCTTCTAGCTTGGAATAGTAGCAGCCCCTCATGGGTCTCGAAGATGTTGCTCGACCACCAAGATGGAGAAATCAAGAGGAGGCAAGAGGCCTAACAAAGCTAGACGCTAAAGTATCAAGGATCTTTGCCAGAATTACAAAAGAAAAGGAAGCCACCACAATTCCAAATTGCAATTGAGGCAACAGACCAATGCTCCATACCATGTCATCATGAAAAGGTTGTTGAGATGGGCCAAGGTTTGGACCAAACTAGAAGAGGCAAATCTCTAATCCATGTCTTACCACTCTAGTTTACAGCATATTTGTTGTGTTTCCCTACTTTGATTCTCGTGGTTGGAGATGAGTTGTCAATTGTACCACCCATAGGAGATTAACTTGAAGGAGCACTTCATCCTCAAGTGTCCCATTTATTATGAGATCAGATAGAGGTTTCATCGCTTCTACGTCGAACTCACAGTGTTCCCTCTACCTTCTTCTTCTATCCAGAGAAAAGATGCCTAGCTCTGTTTATGAGGGAGGGATTAGAACTTAGGACATAAGAGACAAATCTTACAAGGACCTGCCAGGATAGACCCGATCAGGCAGATCACTTCCATTTTCCCATCTATCCCATCTGTTGATGGCGGCAAGCGGCAATCAAGGACCCACAACACATATGACACCAAATCGGTCAGACCATGAAAACCCGCCCCCGCAAGGATTTTGATGAGTACCCATTCTCGGCACAATTCAATTGCCCCCACCCCTTAGGTCTTTCATCACCAGTTTCTTCTAGTGGCCTCAAGTGTTAGAAGAGTCTTGGCAGATCATCCTCAACTTGCTCCAAGGGCTACACAGTGGGTCCTCTCACCCCCCTTGAGCACATTGTCAAAGTAGTGTATTAGCTACTTCTCTTTGGTTGGTGGTACAACAGGAACTTCTTTTTCTTCCTCCTCTATTTCCACTTTTGTTTTCGATGTGGCTACTGAGGATTTCTCCTCCCCCTTTCATTTTCAGTACCCTAGCATTTTAACAGACAGTTATATAACTGGCTTCCCTATACCATTTACATAAAAATCATGTTGTCAGAAATCAGCATATAAGGTTGTAACTTTATTTAACCCGGCATTTCTAGCAATAGGGAGCGAGTTTCAGAATTAATKATGCAAACATCAGGAACTGCATTGGCAAAAAAATCGGCAGGTGTCCTGAACTCAGGACATTAGAAAATCCAGCAAAAAGCGACCAACTTAGAAAATGCAAAATATATTCAATTTTAAAAATCAGCAGACAGAATCGCAATTTTTCTTTTTGGAATATAMATTACAAAAAATCATGATTTTGCTGATAAATCGGCAATATTTGCAACAGAATCTCAGAAGTATCTCTGCTGRCCAACTTTCTCAAAGGTTGTAATGTTACATCCAGGCTAATCRTGTACATTTCTTATGAGTTTGCAAATATTTTACACTCAGTTGGCTACCACTTCCACAAGTAAATAAGACACGACATACAAGAACATAATTGCAGACACCTTCAGTATGTGGCCTTCTAAAAATTAGGAATCTGATACAAGGAGAAAAGAAATCTGAACTCAAGTATAAATGTGGCTGTATTACCAAAACATTCCGCAGTTTTCCTCACAATTAATGCATGCCAGAATGATTGAAGAATTTCAAATAACAAACCTTGCAGCTGCAAGCGCATGACCAAACTCATGAGCTCCTACAGAGAGTAGCGTTCCAATGGACATGTACCCAATGTCTCTTAAAGGAACACTTATACCAGGAACCTAGCATTCAGACAAAATTTCAAAGAAAAAATTCAAGGTTCAACCATCTGCCCTTCAATTTAATTGCTCTACCTGATATATTTCCTTAAAGCTCCAAAATTACTGCCAATGATAAGAATAAGTCACTGCTAAGAACATTGTATAGCTATGCCACTAACCACAGGAGTAGCTGCATATAATGACTCCTTTGATTTTCCCATCAAGGAATTTCTTTCTTCATTTGAAGCTACAAGCCAACTTGACTCCCATATAAGAATCTGCAGACCATAAAGAACACAAGGTAAAAACGTGCCAAGCAAATGTAAAGATATTTGCATACAAAGACTTTATTTCTCAATTTTTATCCCAAAGCTGAAACAGCAGAGGTCATGAAGACATTGTTACTAGCAAAACTTTATCCAAAAAACATAATTTAAAAGTTTAAAAGTAGAGGATTAATGCCATCATAAGATTGTTTTCCCTCAAGCTAATCAACAGAAGTCCTAGTCTGTTGTCTGTCTAATCAAATAAGCAAAGGCTATATGTTAGAATTATCTTCACTACCATTGATGGTACCGACCATATAGACCAGCCTCTACACAGACTTTTTTGGCCCCTAGCTAGCTGCAGTGAATAGCTATAAGAACTACACATGACAGGTTTTCTTCCAAACAGACCTACCCAGCAATGAATGCCAGAAACAATCCCTTCAGAAAAAAAGCTGAAAAATAGGTGATTATAGACGCAATAGTCTGCAGTTCTGAACGGCTCAAAGAATAAGATTTCCCTTTTCCAAGTGAAGCCCACATTGTGAGAATCATCTTCAAATTTGACCATTAATGGTACTTACTATATCTTAAGGACCAGCATCTGCAGAGACTTTTTTGGCCCCTAGCTAGCTGCCATGAATAGCTATAAAAGTAACAAATGTCAGGTTTTCTTCCAAACAGACCTACCCAGCAGTGAACACCAGAAACAAACCCTTCTAAATACAACCTGAAAAAAGGTGATTATAGAAGCAATAGTCTGTGGTACTGAAAGACTCAAAGACTGGGATTTCTCTTTTCCAAGCATTGTCCAGTAGTCCTCGCAATGTGAACACCATTGCTGTCTTTATGTAGACAATTGTGATTTCTTGAAGGTTATCTTTCTTCAACCTGTTTTCACTCTGAAAATGAGACTTTGGGACCTTTTTTTAGGTGTTCCCAATTGTTCTTTATGGGGTGGTGAATCACTTCACTTCTGATCCCTTCGCCGACTTCCTCCTCAGTACATTTATTTGTCCTCACATTAAGTGTCCTCTCCTTTGTATCTATTGATTTTGGACGGTAGTATAAGTCATTTTATTAGGCTTGTCACATATCCAAATAAGGACTAAATAAATATTAATATATTACTAATAATTAGTGATAACAATATTAATAATGGTTAATTACAGAAAATAGTAATGGTTAATTACAGAAAATAGTAATGGCTAATTACAGAAAATGACTATTGGGTATCAACCAGTTTGTGGTCAAATTGTAAGTCAAGTGAGCATTCTTCTCAGAGCCCAGGGTATTTATGTATGTCAACATTAATTGTCTCTTAATTCAATGTTGATTAGACATGTGATCGTCTCTCTCGTGAGACAAGACATTTGTATCTCATTTTCATGTGGAAGAATATCAAGTTTGACAAAAAATGCCATGAACAGTGTTTTCTAATGTTTAATATTGATCAAAAACTCTCATTCAAAATTGAACAATCATACAATTATTAGAAACAGTAAAATTGATTATTCTCAATGTCTCATTAATAGATTAAGCTCTCGAGTGCTAAACCAAGTACATACTACATTCAAAAATTCCCTAATGGCATTTCCAAAATGAAACAGAAAAAACATTGCTGAGTCCTCAAGGCAAGTCTGCTAGGTCTGCTGCATCCTCATCATCATCAGCATCGCTAAGGTCCTTGGTCAACAGGTCTCCAAGTAATCGTCACCCTCAAACATAGGATCCTCTTCAACAACAACTGAAGGAATCTCAACAAGGTTGTATGATTGTGCCTCCTCATCCACACATATAGCAGCATCATTAGATGGCATTTCATCCTCTTCAGATTCATCATTGACCCAAGCTGCACTGAAATGGATACAGGAAAAGATATGGATGCCGGGGTGGGAAGAACAGATATGGGAAATTTTCTGAAAAGTTGGGGACAACACAGCAGGGAAATGGCAAACATACATGTATATAAGTGCAAAAATACCATGACACAAATAATTCAAATTGCCATTTATCAATTAGATTTAGAAGCATTCATGTCATTTATAACAGTTGAGATAGCAAATTCAAATATTGTCATAGGCAACATTCCTCTATCCTTAGTGCCATAGATAAGCCAACCCATGATAAGCATTTAATCAAGAACATGTCAGCTACTTATAAACATGTCCAACTTGGCAATGCAATGAATGGCACTATCATAAATATGTCCAGATTTGTTGTAGGAGCAACTTCTTCATTCACCATTAGTGCTTTCTTCCACTCATCTTTGCCTTCTACCTTTCCATCAAAACAATGTTGAAAAAAGTTTAAATTGGTAGAAAACAAAACAAAAGAAGCTTGTTTTAAACCTTTCTTGCATCCTGTTTTCGGCCTTCCACTTGTTTCTTCATCACCGAGTTGTGGAGGTCCTTCCTCTTTCATACCTTAGGCCTACACCCCACTATTTTATCATCTAAATCAGCACCATCTACCACTTTCTTGAATCATTTTCATCATCTCTTGTATGATGTGCAACATACACATCATTGCCCAATGATTTCCCAATACCCTACACCTATTCTTCTTGCAGTTTAGTTAACATTGTAGAAATTTCCGATCTTAGGCAATTATAGCAAATTCAGAAATTTTGCCTCAATCTTGAGGTTTCCTGGATCTATTCCTTGCAAAATTACAGCCTTAGGGCTGATTTGAAAGATTCAATGACAGCAGCAAATATTTCTCTTTACTTCTGTTATCGCACAAATTGTAAGTTGGGCAGAGCCCAACCCAATTCACAAGATGGTAAGAACTATGGGAATACCTACCCATTGTCACCTTAGGTAAGTACTCCCCTCGCTTTAGTGAAGGAGAAATCATACACAAGGGGGGTATCCTGGGTGACCCTAGGAGGAAATAAGATGGAAAGTGGAGTTCGAAAGATGATGCCCCTATAGGTCAAGCTAAGAAGTGGAAGATGGCTTGGAAACAAGTCTTCGTAATGGTCAATGGTTGCCAAATGCTTGAGTGTCTGTAGAAGAAAATTGTACCTACACGAGACAAGAGAAAAACAAGTATACAAGTCCAATATTCCAATGGACAAGCAAGTGAAGCTTGCTGTCCTAAATTACAGCAGTAAACAAATATATATATATATCAGCAATGAAACCAATTATTTACTGCAATTATCAAAATTATCAAGTAGTTATTGGACAATGAAGCATTGAACCAATTGATAACTTTCCAATACTCAAGCACAAACTTTGACGGTAAAAGAGGGCTGTTAGATAGGGCTTGCAGAGAATTATTATAACAGCCAAGTGGTTGTAGCAAAGATTTTCTACAGCAGCAAGTTTCAACCACAAAAATTATCAAGTAAACCGAAAAAAAGTTAGCCAATAGGCAGTAGAATGATATTAGTGGCTTCCAAGCAAATTTCCACGGTTGAAAAGCAAGTTAAAGTAAAAGATAAAGTATGTTTTGCTGCAGCCCTAATGGCCGTAGCTTTTTATTAATGATAACAAGAGAGTCACTAGGCTAAACAAAACACCTCGGTGGCCCAAGGAAGCCTACGGCACCAAGAAAAGATTCCAACTTAGATAATTTCAATATCTCTCAAAATCACATGTCCTAATGCAAGCAATTTTATTTCTCCAATGCAAAATTAGATTAGTGCCTTGTAAAAAAGGGTTATGGAGTCTTCTTGAATTAAGTTAGGTATACTACCTCTCCAAGGGTGTAAGCCATTTTACTCCCTAGAGCAAGTAACCCTAACAAGGTAAATCTAGGAGGATGTAAACCCTTTTACTCCTCCTATCAATCTTTGCAATGGCCTTTTCAACAAACAATAATGATAAAACTTGGTGGAGGGTATATGCCCTTATATTCCTCCAAGAATCTAGCCAATAACAACCATGGAACAAGAAAGAAGAACTAACAAAATGCAGATTTTTCTTACCAATTCCAAGAGCGTGCAAGACAAAAGCCTAGTTACCAAGTAACTTTCATCACCATAGCAAGAGAAAAAGCCTCCAAGAGCTAGCGCACCACTTCACTCCACAAGACAAATGATAAACCATAGCATAAGAGGGAGAGAGAATGATATTGCCCAAGAGGGGCGCAAATTTCAGCCAAGTATCTCTTCTCCAAGTGAGAGAGTTATGATAAAATGAAATGAATCTGATCTTTATTTATACAAAAACTTCTAAAAGTGTTTGTCCACGTAAAATTAGGGTAAACCACAAAATAAGGGGGCCCTCCCCCTTTATTTTGCCCCTTTACAAAGTAATATGATTTCAACTTTAAAAAATGCACAAAATAAACCCTAAGTGTGACATCAACCCCTTCTAGGGTGACATCTTGGCACTTTAGCAAGTCGTTGAGCAAGAGAGAGGAAGTCGTTGGGCCTCTTAAGGCCTCCATCTCATGCGTTAGGCCTCTCTTCATGATGCAAGGGATCCTCCTCATCCAAACGTGCCAAGTGTCCATCAAACATCATATCACCACCAAAACCCTAGCCCTAGGATGACGTCACCAAAACCCTAGCCCTAGGATGACGTCAAGCCCTCCAAGATGACATCTTAGCCTCCAAAGGCAAGTCGTTGGGCTTGTAACAGCTAGGTGAGGTCCTCCAAGGTGTCTTCCTTTATCCCCAAAGGCAATGTTCATCTTCTGTATTGCCCCAAGGTTTGGGCCATGGCATCCAACCGGTGGGCTTCCTGCCCCAATGAAGGCCCAAGCTGGGCTTGTTCCTCCAAAACGTCCATCAACAAGGTCGTGCAAAGACAGACAAGTGTGCCCTAAAAGGATTTCAAGTCAAAGCATCATGGTAAGTAAAATCACATTTAATACAAGACTCATCTAAACATGTGCATCAAAAACTACCTTATCAAGTTAAACAAGTGCTCAAAGACCCTATGCAATTTGCCAAGTTTAGGTATGGGAGGGTCAACAAGGTGACCTATTGGGTGGATCATTCCTTGAGTTAGGGAGTGCTTCCTAGGTGTGCCCTTTCTAAGTCATGTGGAGAAGATGAAGTGGATGAGGGGTAATACTTTTGGGCATGGAGTTCGTGACATACAAGGGTTTGTATTGTCTCAATTATGGATGCCTTTGTAGAGGGTGTGTTGCACCTTCGTTTTCAATGCATCTTTTTCCAAGCCCATTTATTTGCCATTAATTAATTAAGGTCCAGAACGACTAGGTACTCCCAATGGGTAACATAAAACTTGGGGGGCAGTACCACAATGTCACTTGAAGGGAGAGGTACACAGAGTGCCATATGGGTAAAGAGAAACTTGTAACGCACTTGTGTAGATCCCTCAACAAGTGGGACATTTTTATATATGTGTATTTGCTTTTGCAGGCCTTTGATTTTTTTTTAGGAGAAACCTTTCATTGTTCTCAAGACCTCTTTGGGCAAGCATCTAGAAGGTTATAGTTTTGGCTTTTGTCTTTTTCCAGCTATATTCCCTCTGGGCCTTCATCCCCTTCTTCCCATGAAATGAGGTACAATCTCTTCTTGGGTCAGTACACCCGAAAATCCCAGAAGATAAGGAGATCAAAGGATGAAATGCGAAAAGTGACAAGTATGATTAGGAATGGCACGATGACTCGTCAAGGGGACCTCCCAGTAGCAAACCCATCCCCAAGGGTGACCACTTACTGGGGCACAATGTCAACCACCAAGGTGAAACAGGGCAAAGAGCATAATTTCCAAGGAGACCTTCTATAATCCAAAGCAACTTTAAATGCAACATATTCAAATGCTTCAAGTATTAAAGTGATACTTACCACAAGACATGACTTGTACCTCATGGAGCAAGACCCATTGTGTTCCAGAAGCAAGTTGATGCGGTGAATGCCATCATGACGAATCCAGGATGTGTGGTGGTGAAGTGAGTCTTTGTCTGTGCATGTAGACATTGTCAGTCATCTGTCTCTCGGTGCTCCATGTCTGCAACCTGAGGGCCTCAAGACATCATCTCCTTATCCCTAGAAATTGGGGATAACAACTTCAACCCAAATCACCCTGTAGCCAAAGGAATAGATAGCAAACAAGTGTACTTCAATGCCAACAATGTACAACCGTTAAGGCACACTTTTCCAAGAACATAACAAATCTGAAATAACTTTATTATAGCAAATTTTAAGGGCAGAAAATCTGCTCTTTTATCATCAAGGTGTCTATTAAAGAACTTAACAATTTCGGCAATGTAATATGTAAAATCAGCATGAACAACAAGTGTTGGTATCCACCCAATCATGAAGATATCACAAGCTGAAATCAAATCTACAAATACACAATACTTGTACAGCAGAAATCTTCATATATATATATATATACAACTTACAAGAAATAAAGAACAAACACATACCACAACTTTCTCACAATGTTGGTACAAGCCAATCACTCCAAAGACTACCTAGGGAAACCATAGAAAACCCTAGCCACCAACTTCTCCTAGCTAGGGAAACCATAGAAAACCCTAGCCACCAACTTCTCCTAGCTAGGAATCACTCTTAACCAAAGTTGGTCACTCCACCAAGGATCCCCAACAAGCTAACATCAACATTGACAAGACCTCCTTGGCACATGCAATATGTCTCCTTCTCTTCTCCTCTTCAACAAGCATAACAAGTAGCACTAGGGTTTCCAAATGCCACAAAACCCTAGTCTTCTTCGCTCACAAGAGCTACAAGATACAATGCTATCTTTGCCCCTCTGGGTTTATCACAAACCCTAGCTTCTTTACCTCCTTAGGGTAAAATCCTAACACTGGAATTTCTCTTGAACTTCCTCCAAGAACCCTAAAGCTCCAAGACAAAGAGAGATAATACAATGAAAAGTACACAAGAGAGAGAGACTAGTGTGCTCCATTCCTCACATCTCTAATACAAGTGTGTGATTGAATGAATGAATGAAAAGACTCTCTCCTCCCTCTATTTATATGAGAGGTGAGGGAGGCCAACAATATAAAGTGGACCTAGTCCACTAGAAGCAACCTATATAATCATAAGGTGGGCTAACACATGGAGCGCTCCAACTCCAAGCAACACATGTCAAGCTCCAAGGTGAATATGTACAACAAGTATGACTCCAAGGCATGAGGGCTCCATGATGTGTCCAATGTTCCTCCTCCAAAGGCCTCCTAACGCTCCACCACTCCTCTTAAGCCATGTGTTCCTTTGAGTCCAACCCACCTACATGATCACTCCTCAACCCAAGCATCCTCAAGTCAAATACAAGCCTCCATGCCGGCAACTAAGTGTGTCTGTGTTATTTAGGGATCAACACCCTCCTTCAAGATGCACAACACTCCTCGAAAGCAAGTCGTCCTCCAATCAACCAACCAACCTCCAAGTGCCAACTAACTAAAGAAGTCACCAAGATCCATAGGTCTCCATCGATCCAAAGAAGAATGTCACACAAGCATCAAGAAAAGGTCTATAGCAATCAAAGAGAAAGCCAACTCCAATGTGTAAGTCCATCACGGAACAACCAAAGGTCATACATACACCATGCACCCCACATCACATGAAGTACCCCTAAGCAGAGTGTAAACACTTTAGGAGTAACCCTGAAAGCTAACAAACATTCCATCTATAAACAAGTAACTACCATCCATTTTTTACTCTAAAGTTTACTGATTCAAATCTGGTTTCTCATTTATTAGCACACCCCTACTCACAACACAATTTGTACAAGAATCCAAAAAAATATATGAATTTGCTTAGTCAAAATAGCTTACAAACAACAATTTTCTACTTGTGGCTCAATTCTACTCTTCTTTTCTTCTAGAAACTACCCTATAAGCAATATAACCCCAAGATTTTCAAGTGACTTACCTTTGGTTTTATATTCAAAACATAAATTGTTGTGCGCTTACTCCCAATTTTTATCTCGAAGTGACTTTTCCTACAAAATACTCTTTGCCATCCTTATAATCAATTTGTTTCTTCTTTCAATGCCAACTATATTCCTTCAAATTCCTTCTTTCTTGCAAAAGTCGAGTCCATTTGCTATAGATTCCTCTATTATTTTTATGAAGAGTCCTTATCCTTCTGCTAAATTCATCTTCATATGCAACATTCTATTTCTTAAATACACCTAATGCATCTAAAATTTCCTTAAGAAAGTGAATCAACATGTTCAGTGATAAGCTATCAACAAAAAGCAAAAAAACACTTCTCACCCACCAATGTTGGTGTATTCAATGAACCGCATATCTCCACGTGCATAAGTTCTTGTTATCGCACAGTTTGTACTTGGATGTAAAGGAAAGGTAAATGAAGACAAACTGGCATAATGGGAGACTATGCTATCACTGTCACCTCAATAGGATATCTCTTTCTATTTAGGGTGGTAGGCCCAGGGGAGACGTCCCCAGTGACCTGGGGTTTTGAGAAGGCAAAGGTTTAAGGCCAAGTAAAAGTTTCCCTCTCACAAGTCACCACCGATCAGAAAGTCCAGTTAAACAACCAATAAAGATAATAACAACCAGAAATGTACATGCCCAGAACAACGCAACATGAAAACTATATTTGCAAGGTCACTTGCTGGTTAGTACTTCATATAATCAGGGACTTTCTCAAATAAAGCAATTGACTAATATATTGATGAAGTAAGCAAAATGTATAGTAGCAATTATTGCAATACGATACTTCACAATAAATACTTTAAAGAAGCTTCACAATGAGCAAAATTATTAATCATCAATGTTATAATACTAACTTTCATTAGAAGCAAATAATACCACGCATTAGTCAATCTCTCAATTGCTTAAAGAAGCTAAAATGTTGCAAAGTGTAACTATAAACAAATGGATAATGGCAGCAATAGGGTTAGCAAGTCAATCTAAACTAGGGTTAGAAGGTATTAGTAGTTGTTCAAAGATTTTGAAGGTTGTGATCAAAAGACTCAAGCAAAGAAGTCTAAGACCAGTGCATTCATAGGGCAGATGGAGTCAAAAATTGCGGCAAGAGTTGAAGGAGCAATACGATAATGGTAGGGCCAAAGACAAGAGGAATTTGATGGTGAAGTGTTGGTAAGCCAAGGCTTCAACCATCAACCCTAGGGGAAAACGGTTTACTAAGGTGTAGGTAACCCTAGGCCTTAGCACGTTTTCCTCCTTTAGCTCAATGACAAAGTAAAAACGGCTAGGGTGAAGAAAAAATGGTAGGGTGTTGCAATGGCAAGGCCCTAGCAATGTCTCCAACAAAAAAAAACAGCACCTTGGCATAATCTAGTAGGGAATTAAAATAAGGACACCAACATATGCTTATTTCCTAGGGTTTATTCCAGCAATTTCATTAACAAAATGCAAGTAAAACACTATAATCATTCAAGTAAAGGAAGGATTGCAGAAATTCACTTACATTTACCAAGTATTCATCAAGCCAAACCCTAGTTGTAAACCTTCCACCAAGAAAAATGCTAAAGATAACCAAAATTAGCCTCCTTCAACAAGTGCACACTAGCAAATTTCAGCCAAAAACCCTAGAAGGGCGCAAATTTCAGACCTCACACAAGTGTGAGTGAAAGATGATCTGATAAAGAGAGTTTTGGCTCTCTATTTATACAATAGCAATGACCTTAATTTTATTTTTAGGTCACAAAAGGCCGACATGGCCAAAAATACATTAAAACTTTGTTTTACATTAAATGTCATAATTAAAACCCTAATCAAGCATAAAAGGTGACATCATGCCCTTTTAGGGTGACGTAAGGCCCCTTAAGGGCAACGTTGGCCTCCTGGAGCAAAACGTTAGGCCTCCTTGGGCCTTCGGAAACTGCCACACGTGCCACTTGGCACAAAACTGCCTCAAAAAACCTCTATAGCGTTGGATGACGTCATAAGGTGTCCTGGATGACGTCATGGGCCTTCCAAGGCCAACAACCTGGTGGAAAGGGCACAACCCCCCTAGGTACAGGTCTATTGAGTTACCTCTGGTGGAACGTCCTCTTCTCCGGTGCAAACCCTTTGATCTGTCTTTGCCCCCTGCTGGGGTCTCAGCATCCATCTGATGGGATTTCAGCCCCATGGAGGTCCGAACTAATCATCTCCCCATTTGTACCTGTCCATAAGGGTACCTGTCCATCGGGTATGGTCCTACACATCAACAGATACGCCCTCCATGGGGCTCATAACTCACAGGGATCATAGCAATGTCAATCACATCTAATCATCAAGTTTATTAAACATGTGCATAAAACCACTTTCACCCGAACAAGTGCTCAAAGACATTATACTAATCTACAAGCCAAGTTTGGAAAAAGTGACAGTGCGTCCTATTGGGCTAATGCTCACTATGTTGATTTTTCATAAGCATTAGGTTAAGCATGTAGTTCATTTCAATTTCATCATGTCTTAACCATAAACAAGAATTGTTGCAGCAACCAAGATCACAAGAAGAAACACCATGCACAAGA
>JZKD02S1613838.1:133332-169435 GCA_000966675.3 Picea glauca | reverse complement strand
TTCCTCTCCAACCTAATTCAAGGCCCTAACCCTAAACTATTTGGTTGACCCTACAAACATAAAAAGTCTAATAAATTTTAGATTTAGCATTAATGTTTATGGCTTGTCTTAGGTCAAAGGTTATGAAAGTGAAACTAGTGATGTTTGAAAGACGAAAAATAAATAAACAGAAACCTGGAAACAAAATAACTTCTTCTTGAAAACAACTTTTCGAACTAAAAAGAAAAATTCTAAGATCTTTAAACAATAAAATCAAAGAAGGATTTCACTCGAATACGAGCTACTTATGATCTAAGAAAATCGTCAAGAACTTATGAAATCAAAGACTTTTCCTAGTTACTAATGAAAACCAACACTATTTAACCAAACAAAGAAATAAAATATTTTTTTTTATTTGAATGCTCACAAAGAAAAAAGGAAAAATATCAACAAATAAAGACCAAAAAAACTTCTAGCCTAAGTGAAGTTCGCAAAGAGTCACTTTACAAATAACACACAAGAAAATTAAAACTAGACTCTCACACTTGTCTAAAAACCCTATGAAAATAAAATTTTGAGGAAAACTTCTTAATGAAAAAAAAAAAAAAAGTTATTGCTGTGATCAAACCTAAGTTACTGGCCGCTATGACAGAGACCCAAAAACCTGAGAGGTATAAATCTTGTCAAAGGAAAGGATGTATTTTTACCTTAAACAAGAATTTCCTGCATAGGCATGTTGCTGATAGTTCAACAGCAAGTGTATGCACGTGAGCTGTGTAAATTCAAGGTGTGTGTACACGCATGCAGGCCTTATACAGGCCGCATGTATCTCTGAAACTCTAGAACAAATGAAAGGCCAAACAATCAAGCCCAGGCATGGAATACTGGTACTGAGAACTAGGGTCTCTTAAAGACTCATACACTTACTTTAACATAAGAAACAAAAGAAAACAATTCAAGGAAAACTGCATAGAACAAACCAATCTGAGGTGAAACCTAAGCTATAGACTGCAAACAACAAAGACTAGAAAGAGTTCCAGAAAACCCCTGAGAAGGATTATTTCTGACAGGGGAGAGGATGATTGCCTCTCTTAAAGAAATTTTCTAGAATCATACACACGACTGACACTTCCTCAGCTAGCATGTACACGCGGGTTGTGGGAAGGTAGGGCGTAGTTACACGCGTTCAGACCTTATACATGCTGTGTGTACCTCTGTAGGTCTCAAAAAATGTAGTCAAGCAAAGAAAAAGAGATAACTGGTATGGAAGACCAGAAACTTTGTAAGCTCAAACTTTTGCAGAAACTTTAAAAACAAGGAATGAAACCAGAAACCCCCATTACTAATATATAAATACAAGGCTCAAGAGATTAAGTTGACATACCTTATTTTTCGTGTTTGATGTCGATCCCCTTTTGCAATTAGTTGTTCTTTGACTGCAACTCTCCTCCCAATGTTGACCTGCATTCAAAAAAGATAAACAAAGAACTCCACATGCATTTGATTTGTGAACTAATGGGTTAGAGATTTAATCGATGGAGCAATCAATATCCAAATAATGACAATCTCATACGGCGGGATGGGAAAATCAATTATTTTATTAACTTAACAATGATAGCTTACAATGATAAAGTTGACTATTGCTCCTCAATCCTGGTCCTGGGCTCTTCTTTCACTGTCTTCCAACTACTTTTCTCTATACTTCTCTTTTCACAACGATGGCTAAAGGTTGGGACAAAGGGAATGCTCAATCGGGTATAGTTTCTTTACTATGATTTTCCTCCCTTTCAGATGGGACCCCTACCCCTTCTTTTATAAGTTAGAAGGAGCTAGGTATTTAGTCTAATGAAAATCCATGCATGGCCGAAAGGTATATTTAACTTACCCAAAGATGTGTGTTTCGTCAACAACTTTCCTTTTTTCGTTCTTTTGTAGGTACACACGGGTTTTCTTGGGTCAACTAGCATGTACATGCATGCAGTAATGGAGAAGGGTGCGTGGGGATTTATAAAACAGGTTTTTAAGAAGAGTTGTTCAGTAGTGTTTTGGAAAATAAGGAATCTGAGATGGCTTGTGGCCAGGTAAGCATGTCTGGTGCAAATTAGGGTTATAACAGTAACCTATCAATTTTTCGTTGTGTCCAACCTGTCACTTTGAACCTCTAACTGTATCAATCTGTCACTAACCAACCTGTTACTGTATCCAACCTATCACATCAACCTTTCCAACCTATTACTATGACCGATACTCAACCTTATCCTCCCACATGGATCATATATGAAGGAAACCTCTCAACTAGATTTGCAACATCACCAACACATGCCTCTACCAAGCATGTACCAAGATCACCAACATACCATCACAAGGTATGTGTCTCAACCATGTACCAAAGTTTGTATTAAACCATCATCTTGTACTATACCAAGAATCAACCATGTACCACAACCTGTACCAAAATAAGTGCATAAACCATGCACCAATACCTGTACCAAAATAAGTTCATAAACCATGCACCAAAAAATGTACCAAACCGTGCATCAACCATGCACCTCAACCTGTATGATATGCCTTAAACATAAACCATGTGTGTTACGAGGAAAATCTCTCTATGGATAGGGGTAAACCACAATAGATAGAAATGACTGCAGTAATCAACTCTACTCTCAAGTATGCTATATAAACAAATATTCTATCAAGACAAGATAAAATGCCTACCTCGTCCAAATGTTCAATGAAGTCCATCATTGAGAACTTGACCCAAAGGAATATACCTGCAACTAGTCCTCAACAACCAAGCAATGCAAGCATATGGTGATAATATATGATGTTAGAACATTCAATAGCATAATCAATCAACATTCATAACAGTTACACCCATGGAATAATAATTCAAATATTTGCATGATATCAAATGGATGAGAAAAGAGTATTTCTATTAAGATATAATAAACATAAGTGAATAGGTTATAGACTTTTGTGTCAGCATGGTTCGGAACCGATAAACTAAGTTACTTACATCGGAGCCTCCACCACTTCAATCCTCCAGCAAAGGCAAGCTCATATAAGAGAGAAAATGAAGTTCTTAATCATTAAGGAAAGAGCTTGGGGGATAAACAATGTGTTCAAACTTAAAGGATAAAGGGATGCAGACTCAATGTGAAGTGAACAATTCCTCTAGAGTAACTTTTCTCTCAAAATTGAATTATTTCTCCTCTTTTACATAGCTCAGAATTGGCCCATTTATAGCCTTCAAGTGGAACTAAAGGGCCGAGTCAGAATGTTTCCAGGATATCGAAGGCCAAGGATCATTGATATCGTGACGTGACATGGAAACCTGACACTATTTTTCAATTTTGGGCACATTTCCTGATGTACACAGGCTGTATTGGTGCAACCTACGTATTCACATGTTGTATAGTAGGCAAGGTGCGTATATGTGGAAAAATATTATTTTTAGCTATGGTATTTGCAAAAAGGGATTGCAAGTATGCATAGGGAAATGGAAAAATTCCCTCTATGCAAGATTGCATGGGGTGAGGAAAATATTTTTGTAACAGATGCCCCCTAATGTGTGAGGTTAGAGTAGTATCTGTGATGGACAAAATACATTATAAAAGACCAAAAGTGTAGTAATGGGGACCCATCTGGAAGAACTAGTTGCTCATTACAATATGTACCGAGTTTGCATACATCGATTCCAATTTGAATTACACTGGAGATCCATGTGAAAATATACCAAACAACTGTCCATGGCCATGAATGGGAAAACACAAATGTGGTTACATGCTAAAAGTTGTCATAGTCATGAACAAGGCCCAATAGAACCAGCCTCAAAATCAATCTGAAGATATATGTATACAATGGAGTACAATTTGATCTCTCATGATCACTGAAGTCACACAGATACTGGTCCAATGAAAAGGTAGTAACAGCTCAAGAAAGCTACAGCTACATACTAATGTCTTCAAGTCTTCTATAGAATCTGCCAAAGGTGAAAGTCTACATCGTGTGAATAAAGGAGTTGAGTTCGAACACAATGAGACTTCTCTTTATTATTGTTCATTGAGGTATACTATTAACAAATGTGAGATAACCTATCAATGATGAAAGTAGGTATCAAGGCACCGAGTACATTCTTACAAGTGTGAATCAAGGAGTCAGGGTCGAACACTTGAATAATCCATCGATCAGGAGACATTGATGTATTCCCAATTGTTTGTGAAGAGAGAACCTACCATTAATGAATGCAAGCCTCTAGGTACTCATAGGACTCTAGGTATCGTTTCCAGAATAGATGAGATGAAGTTGATGGAAGGAGACTCGTTGAAAGGAGAGCATTGAGGCATATATCATCATTCAACACGAGGTACAAATCAGGAGCTTGATGATTTGGAGGAAATCAGATGAAGAACATGTTCAAGAACCAATGACCTTGTGCATCTTTCACATGTGCCAAGTGCAAGAGGTACACGAAAAACACCCTCTGAATAGCATCCAATGAGGAAAAATTCTGACAAAGGAGAGGAAACCACAAATAAGTCTAATACCATCCAAGAAACTACAAGAATTTCAATGTGTGAATAGATATCTTGCCATCGAACACAAGGGAAACCACCTAGTCAATGACCAATGATGAAATTTTGACTGTTGTGTTCAAGGTTACCTACCAATGAGGAAAGTAGGACCAGGGTGCATAATAGGACTATAGTTTCATGTGATTCTGAGACAAACTGAGGGCATGGACGACATGCAAAGTCAAGAGTTCTGAGGAATGGACAACAAAGGTTGATAGACATCCTTTGAACAAGAGAATGAGACATATGGAATACTCCGATAACATATAATCAATGATGAACCCATGAGATATATGAGGCATCAATCAAATTCTGCATAGGGGTTGGAAGAGTAACTAGTCGGGGGAGTAAACTCTCTATAATGAGCTCAACTTCCTAAGGCCATGATAAACCAAAAATTATGATGACAAGTGGACTCAATAACTTTTTTCTCTGTTCAAAGGTGACACGACTGCTACCAATATAAGATAATACTCTCTTCCCACTGTCATTTTTTTTTTCATAGTCAAATGAATGCTATGATACAGAGGAGGAAATGAGTGTCACAAGCAAGAAAAACTAGTTCCAGTAGTAGAACATACCTATGCTCAATGCAAGGAAGTGCATGTGGGAGATGGACACTTGGGGGAATGTTCCCTCCTGGGTATAGGGTGTCAAGTTTCAAAGGATATAAATGAGGCTTTGCTTGGTTGAGGATGAAAAACTGTTGAGGCAAACAATTTATAACACAAAGAGAGAAACATTTATAGGCTCCATACTGCAATCAAGGGCATGAGATGAAATAAAAAATTAACACCAAAAAATGTCATTTTTCATAATCTTAGTCTACATGGTGTGAAAAAGGGATAAACTTGTACCAAATAGACATCTTTTCAATTTCAATTTACGAGTGTGAAAGAGACAATTTCACTCGGCAATCTTTTCTCTTTTTGAAAACAAGTCGGAAAAGAGCTTAAATCAAACTTGGGTGGGAGTCCTCTAGATATAGGTCAACATGTTTATGAGTGAGAAATGAGGCTCAACATAAATCCATGTATTAGCTATAAGGTAATCTCAGTCCTATGGAAAAAATATTTGCATGGGCACCAAATGGAGCAGATGATCTAACCAGGGTACCCATGTTTGGTAAGTCTCTACCATTTGATAATGACACGTCTTGTAGTAGATGGAGGGTTTTGTGTCGCTAAAAAATGGGTTCGTACCTAAGTCATAGGAGTGAAAATTATAGGACAATGTAAGTGTGCATGACAGAATGGATATCTATCCTATATTATGGGTAGGGAAAATACATGTCTATGGTTACGAATGGTGAACATAATGCTAAAACCCCATGAATCCCTAGTGAAAACTACAAAAACCAACTCAATCCACTATTGTATTACTTCATTAGGAGAGAATATGATCCAAAACTATGTAAAATGGGTAAAAACTTCTATAAATAGTAACAAAAACCAAAGTTTACTATGTCATTTGACTTTTTTACCCAAATAGTGAATTTTGGACCAAATTACCTTCGATCTTCAACTGGTGATTGTGGGAGCGTCGAGTGACCAAATCAGAGACTGTCTAGACTAGGTAATTCCTCTTCCCCTCCTCTTTCTTTTTAGTGGATTAAGTTTTGTATTTAGGTTTCAAATTTTAAGTTATTTAAGGTGCAATTTAGAGATTTAGGTGTATGCAGGCTACCATTCATCAAGTCGTGTACACGCGAGGTTATACACGGTTGTGTAAAATATAAAATTCATATACTTAGCCCTTTATGCCTGCGTACATGTCCGTAAACAAATTTTTTGATGGTTGATAACTCAAAAAGTGATGTTTCTCTGGCAGGATGGTGCTAGAATGGATGGAAAGGGAACATGAGGAGGTAGATGTTGTTGTGGAAAGAGATTCAGGGGCCCAAATGGCCTTGAAAATATGCAGGTTGTACAAGTTTTGGGCACTGAAAGGGATGAGGGCCCAAGTGAGGTTGGTACAGTTTCAAGTGGATTGTTGGGATCCAGACAGTGAGAGCTTCAACCTTGATGGGAAAAAATTAAGGATTGAAGTCGAGGATATATATTTCTTGATGGGGTTGTCACGTCAGGATGAGGTGGTGAAACTCAAAGCCCAGCGAGCTGAGAGCGGTGTGAATACAGAATATTACATAAATGATCATTGTATAGTAGGGATCATGAAGGTCGGGAGTCAACTCCCCATCCGATCGATAATCAATCTAAGAATCAAGATTGTTGTCCTCGTTTTGACCCTGATCATAGGATCAACTTCGTTGCACCAGGCATTGAGGTCGCTTATGTTCTACTCTGTATATTTTTTGAGACCAATAGTGTACGATTGGTGCACCTCGCTATTGATTAATATGAAGATCTAGTTGAAAGAATTTAAACAGGGTAACAAGAAGAACTTTGGGTTTGCATCCATCTTGTGTAGATTTTTCTTTGAGAAGGTTCCAGGTTTGGGACCTAGATTTGAGATCATTCCTCAAGGACCTCACAATCCATCCATGGCACACTGGACCAAGGTGATGAGATGACAGGGGGGAGGTAGGGTGCCCACACCCTACAATGAAGATTTTTTTACTGGTGGAGATGACGGGTCATTTATCTAGACGACTAACCCTATGTAGGGATTGACTTCAGAGGGGACCCTGACATGCCATTGCCATCAGAGAGTGCCTACTAGGACATAGGTATGTCAATTTTTTTAAATATTTCATTTTTTGGTATTTTTGTATAGTAAAAAAATAAAAAAATGGATGACATTTAAGTACTAACTGGACATGTGTGTGATGTATACGTAGGTCTGCGATGATCGGAAGGGCTTCCACAACATCGTTGAAGGCACTGGGGAGATGAGGCGGCGGGAGGAGGAGTAGAGAGAGTCCTTCAAAATGTCCAAGGAAACCTGTCTCGTTTGACACATATGGTTCTGATGGTTCAGGTAGAGGATCTTCTAGAGGCCATGCAATGACAGGTGGTTGGCGTGCCCAAATATTGGGTGTGTCTCTTTCAGTGTCTCGTAAACGCCTTCATTTTTTATCATGACACACATCTGGTGCCACAAGCATAGATATCATGGATTTTGTATTATCGACTGTATATGTGTATTGAGGGTGTTGGCCCCAATTTTGTACTATAAACATCATATTTTTTGAAATATATATAAAACATGGTTCTTCGATTTTACTTATATTTCAATGTGTACATTGATGAGAATGTTTTCTTTGATTTAGTTGTGTGACAAATGAAAATCTAAAATAAATTTAGCACAAGCATCAAATACATAATTAGAACTCCTAGGTATGTGATGATGATAAGTAATAAAATCAAATTGTTGCTCTAAAAAGCGTACCCGTAGGAATCGTCAGATTAATGTACATGGTAACTATCATTCAACTGACATACTACTAACTGGGAATCCAGGTGAACCTCCAAAGACAGAATACCATGTAAAATGGCATTGCACAAAAGTTCTATAATGACACTATATTCAACCACATTATTCGTGGCTGGCCCCAGGCATACACCACCTAAAGACACTAGTAGACCCTAGGGTGAGTAAACCACCCAAGTGGTGGAAGCTAAGTTCCATGTATGACTACTAGATACGTCTGTGAATCCTAAGTAGACTAAAGACTTCATGGACATATGCCAACCAAGGGAAAACTCGATAATAAAGTTGAAGACAAAAAATAAAGGGGAAAGTTATATACACTAAATTACATTAGTATACAAAGAGTTATGCCCAAGCTTCAAGCGTAATATATTTTCAGGTAGAGACCATTCCTAGGCTCGACCAACATGTTCCCTTCAAAATATTCTAATTCATAGGCTCTTATTTCTAAGACATGTTGCACGATATAGGGACCATGCCACATGGGTTTGAACTTGCCTTCCCCCAGTGGTTCTTTGGCTTGATCGTATAAAAGGACCAAGTCACCCTCAGGGTACAACTGAGGACAGACAGACTTATCGTATTTCACCTTGATACATATTTTATTCTCCTTGGTAGTCATAGAGGCGTCTCGATGTTGCTCGTCAAGGATCTCTAGATGTACAAGGCGTTGCTCGAGATCGAAAGTGACAGGGAGGAGCGTGATTGCCAATATAAGAGAAGGGATTTCACATTAAATCAGTAATATCGACTCTACATCATGTACTAACTAGAAAGGAGAAAATCCAGTGGTAGTCTTGACTAAAGTTTGGTATGCCCAGAGTGCAGGATATAGTATAATATGTCAGTCATATTTGTTCTGGCTGACCATTTTTTACAGAATGGTCTTGAGAGACTTGTTGAAGGCCTCTACTTGTCCATTTTCCTGGGGGTATTAAGGGGAATAATGACCATGCTTAAACCCCAACTCTTCCATCATTTCATTCTAAAAGTGACTTCCATGATACTGAACCTGGAGATCATTTGATTGAATACAAACAAGGTGATAGTCTTCCAATCAGATTTAATTGTAGGCATGGCCTCATCCGACTTAGTAAAGTAGTCTATGTCCATGATAATGTGATAATTCCCCCCAGCCGAAGTTGGGTTGCAATCCACAAACTCCACCCCCCACTTGGTGAAGGGACCAATGGTAATGACTCGATGGAGAGGGGCTGGATGTGAGTGCATTTTCCAAGTGAAAACCTAGCAAGGGTGACACTTATTAACCACTTCAATGAAATATTTAAATATAAACGGCCAGAAATAACGAACTCGCAAAATGTTTTAGTTGTTGCAAGACCAGATAGATGACCACCACAAGCCCCACTATGGAAATCATTTATAACTGACTCGACTTCTTCATGAGTTAAAAAACGATGCATTATACTGTCTATTCCTCAATGATACAAAGTGTCACTGATGATAATGTAATTCTTGGCTTCGTATCGTACACGTCATTGGTCATCTCGCGAGAGATGTTGAGGGAAATTCAAAGTTTGTAGATAGAGAACAATGTCTCCATACTAGGGGTCGGACGACGAGACAAGGAAAAGGTGTTCATCCACGAACAAATCAACATGTATAGAATTCTCGTCCAATCGTGGGAAGTCATATATTAACTCTACAAAGACTAGTGATTTCTTGGATTTCGCTGAAGTGAAATAGAGATATAATTCTTCTAAAATGACAATCCATTTATTGTGTTTTCCCCCTATGATACGCCTAGTAAGGAAGTATTGAAATGGATTGACATCAACAACCACAAAAGTCTTGCAAATAAATATATAATGGCGTAATCATTGGACTTTGTGGACAACAACCAAAGCTATCTTTTCAAAGATAGTAGATGACATGCTTGCAAAGCTCATCATCCACATAAACCAAAACCATACCAATCGTCTCTTTGGACGCGGTGACATAAAGCAAGTAATCCCTACTATAGTCAGGAGACTTCAACAGAGGCGTCGATACCAAGGCTTTCTTCAAAGCATCAAAGGATTCCTGGACCCACTCATCCCATATAAAATGGGTGTCCTTCTTCAAAAGACACATGAAACCCTTAGTAATATTGGCATAATTTACTATAAACTGACGTAAAAAGTTATCTTTCCCCTGTAAACCTTGAATTTTTCGAATAGTGCATGGGGGAAGAAATTGAAGTATTGCCTCAACCTTTAATGGATCTACCATGATCCCAGTCTCAGAGACTAAAAATCCCAGAAGACGTCTATACCTAACACAAAATATGCCTTTATGAGGGTTCAACCAGATTCTATAATGACGACATCTTTCAAAAACTAGCTGAAGGTGCTTAGGGTGATCCACTCTCTTATGAGAGTGAGCAGCAAGATCGTCAAGATAATCTTGGACTATATGATTAAGATCATGGAATGTGAAGGTCATAGCATGTTGGAAGGTTTCTCCGACATTTCTAAGGCCGAAAGGCATACTCCAGTATGTGAAAGTACCCTAAGGAGAAATAAATTCCATCTTATGTTGATCCTCAGGTTTAATTTGAATTTGGTTATACCCTAAAAATCCATCCATGAAAGAAAAACATTTGCTTCCCGCACACTCGTCGAGAATCTGATCGATGAAAGGTGTTGGGAATTTTTCTTTAGGACCGGCTTTGTTCAGGTCATGAAAATCCATGCATACATGGATGGTTCCTTTTTTCGTATTCACACGAACGAGATTGGATACCCATTCAATCAAGGGAACCGGGTAGATAAATCCAAAATTAAGTAGTTTCTCTACCTCTTCCTTAATAGTAGGGGCCTTCTAGGGATTGACAGCTCTAAGACATTGCTGAACAGGACTAGCATCTAGGTAAGTTTTAATATCATGCTCGACAATTTGAGGGTCGATTCTTGGCATCTCTTCATATTACCAAGAAAATACATCTCATAATTCCTTGAAGAGATCGATGTAGATCGAGATTTATTCTGGCGAACAATTTGCACGGATGTGTACATTTTCAATCTTTCTATGGGTATGAGAGATATAGATCATGATGGTAGGAGATATGCTAATCATATTTCCTTCAACATAAATTTCTTGCATATCAAGTGGAACTACAATGTGACCGACTATCTCACTCAGAGTAGATCGGAAGTCATCTTGTTCGATTCTAGCAAGATCTGGGAGAAAATAAGAGCGATGATGCATATCATCCCAAGGTTTGTCAGAACCATTAATGGCTTCAATGATGGCTTCATCTGAGGGTAAAGTATGATTGAGGATGTCATGTGAACAAGATGACAAAGTGGGCCACACATGCTTAAGAACATGATCCTCCTCATCTGTCTGTGAGGTGATAGGATTGGGATTGACAGAAGAGTCAAGAACAACTTGATATGTTATATCCGTTGTCGATAGTGGCATGGCCATTCCAAAATGAAACTGGCCTTCACAAGACATAGTCGAGGAAGGTAGGGTACAAGGATAATTAAAATAGGAAGTGTGGAAATGAAAAAACCTCTGTAACTAAACGAGGCTACTCGACATGGCATAAGCATGGTGAATCAGTGCCATGAAGTTGAAGGTACCCATAAGGGATGAATACATTTCAACATCAATATTCGCAATTGTCAGCTGAGAATTGTCGACCATGGGGATCGATGGTCCAACATATTCACTGGGTCTAGCATACACAAAGGATAGCTAGTCGACCATCACAATCTTACCATCGTGTGGGAAACAAAGGGTGTGGAAGACAAATGATACGACGAAAGTCATAGCATAGGTCCAATTGTGTCCTAGTAACAAGTTATAATTGAGGGGTGGATCAACCACCTCGACATCCACCTCTACTATCTTCCCGCCTAACTGGACCGAAAAGGCAAGAAGAATACCATGAGGGAGGAAAGAACGATTGTCAAAAGAGGTCAACATGGTCAAATATTGAGAGAGAGTTGGAGAGACTAGAGCTTTCCAACAGATCAGGGACATCACACATATTGCATCTCCTTCATCAACAATGGCACGCTTGATGGTATACTTCGAGTAACCCAGGTGGATTTGGAATGCCACATGGTAAGGAAAGCAAGGCTTCACATCTGTGGCATCAAACTTGATAGCTTTCGAGACACTGGGGTCTAGAGCTCCTAACGTAGATAAAAAGGCACTCCTTGTGAAGGACACATCTAGAGTACCTCCAGGGTCGGCATGCACAAGGGGTTTGACCTAGGTCCTGAACAATAGATTAATTCTGGATAGCTCTAGAATTTGGATTATGGGTAGAGTGATTGAGTACTCCTTTCAGAATACAAGGTAGTGGCTCTGATTTTTCGATTTGCAAGGGTGTCTCCAGAGGAGGAGGAGATTCTAGACCATGTAAATTTTGGGGAAAACTGTAATCGTGATATTGAGTGGCTACATTAACCTAAGAATTTATCGGATTGATGCACAAATAGTCATCATATTGTGCCGATGGGTTTTTATTTCCACCGACCACATTTCTAGCATTTGAGGATCTCTATGCCATGTGCTAGTTATGTGGAAAATGATTTTTCATCATGATGGTTGGTAGAGATAAGAGCCTTGCAGCTTCCACAAGTTTGGGGTATAAATGAGTAAGATTATCGTTTGTACAAATCTTATAGGAAAAATTCACCTCACACCTTTCTTTCTTTCCCTCACCATAATTATTATTCGTCCTCTCATTATTACCATTTTCCTTGGGTTTACTATTATTCTTTCCACCCTTATGATTATTATTACGTCCTTTCTTCTTATTCCCGCATGGTTGTTGGTTACCATTTGGGTCGGTTGACGATTTCACAGAATGTACATCCACTAATTGAGTGGGATTGGAAGACACATATGACACTGGCCCTTCTACAGAATGGTTTAGAGACAACTATTTCAAATAAACTTTCACCAATTCTGTGTATTTCACATTCACGGAGCCTACAATTTCATCGGCATGAGGTTCGGGCTTTTATCTAGGGTCATAGTTTTACCTCGGTGCATTCAAAATAATATTGTATAAAATCCTAGAATGAGCATATATAATATCTAACTACTGGGATTTGAAGATTGATTCTTCCTCATATGTAACCTCATATGTAGCAACATCCTTCGAAATAGGAGGTTGTAAGGACTTACGGAACCATTCTAACAGGAAATCTGGGGGTATGCAGGTCTTGATCAACCTCTTCCATTTATGCCACTCTTGGATGTGATCTTATATATGAGTGGCTTTGTCCTCGCGTAAGGTCGACACACTTTCTAGGAAAACATCATAATGAATAGACAATTGGAAGTGGTTAAGGAAGACTAGCACCATCTAAATAAAGGTTCCATATGCCCCCCTAGGTAGCTCTATATACCATTTCACAGAAACCCCTATGATGGTGCATTGAAATAATCTTAACCAAATGGAATCGTCATTAAGGGAATTCAAAGAGCACCATAAGTGAAAGGTGGTGACGTGATCACCAAGGTCCTCGCCATTCTTTCCTTCGAATTTCAGAATATCTGAAGGAAGCTTGGTGGGAACAGGGGCCCATGTAGGATCATGACACACAGGGTCATTCATCAACTTAGACAATTCTGGCAGATTGAGCGTGGCCAGAAAAGAGAGATGGGGTTATGGCATCTATCCCCAAGCTCCCTGGAAATATTGTGTTTGGGGAATCACAACCCATCCAGGGTCCTGGTAAGCACCATGGCCCTATTCGGGATTGTAATACCCTCCTCCATGATAATTTATAAGAGGTTAGTTGGGAACCATTCTAGTAGGAATGTTCTAATGAGGGTTATAAAATTTTCCCCCAGCCGGAGTGGCTCCAGGTTGGGGGTTTCCCAAGGTGTGAAATTGACCTCCTTTGGGTGTTAATCCAGAGGATAAAGGTGGATTCGTCATGCCAAATGTTTTGGTGAGAATTGACACTGAGGAGGTGAGGGTAAAGGACAAAACTTGAGTAGAAGCATGTCCTCCAGGTTGGTTACTCCACCCAGAAGAAAAAATATTAGACTTGGGGTTAAAAGAAGGAATGCCTCCCATGGTATGAATAGTTTGAGGGATCTAAGAGCCACCAAATGAGAATGGAGTATAAGGAGGAGTTGTTCCCCCAAGTCCAATGCTAGCATTAGGGCCAGTGGCTGGGATGGAGTTTGAAAAATACGAAGTGAAATTCATCATACCATATGAAAAAGGACTAGAGGCCATTGGGATGGAATTAACATTATAACCCGATGAATGACCAAGAGACCCAAATGGGTTCATGGCAATAGATTGAGAATTTACTATAGGATGGGCAATGATGATGATAGGAACCTTCAACACTACAACCATAGTGGTTGAAGGTGTTGAACGGGTACCGTTAACTATAGTAGGTATGAGAGTCGAAGAGCTCCCAGAATATTGATGACTCAGTTCAATACACATCCTTTTAGAATCACAAGTCTAATAAGTGGAGGTTTGTGTACCACATTTAATAACTTTATTCCTTTCAGAAGGAAAATAATCAAAATGCGGTGGTAACTGTAACAAGTGACGAGACTTGCAGTGAAGTTGGTCTGGCTCCACGATGAATTAAGATTCAATATATATAAAAAAAAACAAATCCTAAGGCCAACTCGTAATCAAAGAGTACACCAAAAATAATCAAACGACCAATATGCATGCAAACAGGATAAAGTGGATGAAAGGGACCTCCCTCTCTAAAGTAGGTATGCCTCACCCAAGAGGGGCCTGATACTCCACTGCTAAATATGGGAGGAACCAAAATCAATTATAAGGGCCCTCGTGGGATTAACAACTAGTCGGTCAGATCCCCCCAAAGAGGTAATCCTCCATAAAGATTGTGTGTTGCTTGACCCTTATTTGAACCAGGGTACCTACAGAGTAAACACTGTAAGTAACCTATGTGGCACCTGAGTCAAGCAACTAAGCAACCACGGTATAATCGATGCACAAGTGAACAATCATAAGTCAGGTCCATCATATGGGAAGGGTAGAAAAGCCCGAAACCTTGAAAGCACCGCCTCTCATGGAGGTAAGGGAACTAGGAAGATCCCTAGATACAAATAGATCCCCAGAAATATCCCTGACGCTAAAAAGGTATCAGGGGGATATCCCTTCAACCGACCTCACGCGGCCTTGTGCTCAACTCTGGTGTAAGCAAAGCCTCATGATATTACCAATTATAGAATGGATTTATCCACTCCTTTAGTTAGAGACATCTGTTGATTTAATAGCCTTGGAGAATTTTACTCACAAAATTCTATTCCAAGGCACTAAATCCTAAGCTAGTTTGTGCACCCTAGAAAATAAAATCGTTACTAATCAATTTTAAATTATAGTGTTAATTTTAATGGCCTTTCTTACTCAAAAGGTGACGCCTTGAAGCTAGTGATGTTATGAATCAACAAGTAAAATAAATGAATCTGAATACAATGGAAAGTCCTAACTTCAATTTAAAATAAATGATATGCTCCCTAAAAATGCAATTTTCAATTCAATTCTGCAATTCTAAATAAAAATGAAATCTTTTTTTACATGCACTAAGATAAATGACAAAGACTCAAGAGATCAAAATGTCAATCAATGTAAAATTCCTAATGTTTTTGTATTTTCAATATAAGAAAAATGAAAATGCAAGGACTAAACAACAACTTGATATAAAGACTCTATTGTGTATAGACAGAGACAACTCAAGTAGGATATCAAGGAGAAAAACACCCAGCCCAATGTACAAGGACACTCAAAATAAAAATATGATGAGAAAGGAACTGCCCAAAAATTCAACCAAAGAAAAGTTTCTTGTCATTTCACAGACACTTAACAGTCTCTACAAAGACCCAAGAAGACTTAGAAATCATCAAAACCTACCCAACAATCAAGAAACAAATGTTGATGTATGCGACTGTTCAAGGGAAAATCACGTATGTATGCATGTTGCAGAAGGACAACACGTGTATGTAGGCGACTCTCAAGAAAAAACCTGCGTATATGTGTCAAAACACAACTAGGCTAAGGAGAAGGATGAAAGACTCAGACCTGGAGTGAACAGAGGTTGTCAAGCAATCATATGACAAGAAAATAAATATGAACGAGAGAAATCTAAGGAGAAAAACACTCCAAACTCCAAAATAGAAGATTCAATCCCTAGTATGGTTGCCAATTCTTTTACGAGAAAAATCTCTCTATAGTTAGGGGTGAACCACAACAGACAGAAATGACTGCAAAAATCAAGTTCACTCTCAAGTATGCTATATAAACAAATATGCTAGCAAGAAATGATAAAAGGCCTACCTCATCCATACATTCGATGAAGTCCACCATTGAGCACTTGACCCAAATCAATATACCTGCAACTAGTCCTCAACAACCAAGAAATGAAAGCATATGGTGATACTATATGATGTTAGTACATTCAATAACATAATCCATCAAAATTCATAATAGATACTCCCATGGAATAATAATTCAAACATTTGCAGGATATCAATTGGACAAGAAAAGAGTATTTCTATTAATATATAATCAATGAAAGTGAATAAGTTACAAACTTCTACATCAACATGGTTCAGAATTGGGAAACTAAGTTCCTTCTAGTTGGGCCTCCACCACTTCAATCATCCACCAAAGGAAAGCTCATATAAGAGAGACAATGAAGTTCTAAATCAATAAGGAAAGAGCCTGGGGGTTGAACAATGTGTTCAGACCTAAAGGATAAATGGATGCAGACTCAATGTGAAGTTAATAATTCCTCCAGACTAACTTTGCTCTCAAAGTTGAATTATTTCTCCTCTTTTCCATAGCTCGGAATTGGCCCAATTATAGCCTTCAAGTGGAACTGAAGGGTCGAGTCAGAATTTTTCCAATATATGGATGGCCAAGGATCATTGATCTCATGACGTGACATGGAAACTCGACATTATTTTTCAATTTTGGGCACATTTCCCGATGTACACGGGCTATAGTCGTGTAACCGACATATACACATGATGTATAGTAGGCAAGGTGCGTATATGTGGAAAAACATTATTTTTAGCTCTGGGATTTGCAAAAATGGATTACAAGTCTTCATAGGGAAATGAAAAAATGTCTTCTATGCAAGATTGCATGGGGTGTGGAAAATATTGCTATAACAATGTATACCAGGTACCAATCATGTACCATATAATGTGTCAACCATGTACATCAACATATGTACCATACCATGTATCAACCATGTATATCAACACCTATACCATACCATGTACCAACAATGTATCTCAACCATATACCATATCACTCAATCATGTCATACACCATATACCATAGGATATATCAAGAAAGTACTATCGATAGTGTACCTAAACCTAGTACCAACATCACCAAGAGATTTATCTCACGGATTTGTTTCCATATACCAAGTGTATTCCTCATCAATGTATAAATATCAATGACAACCATACACCATGTGCCAAGGATTCAACAATATACCAAAGACTTTCCTCAAACATGCACCATAACATCATCAACATGTAACCCTAAAAACATGGATATAAACATACCTGTAACTATGTAACATACATGGTGTATGTTATCATAGACCTTCAAACCTTCCTCAACTTCAGCAACAAGAGAATAACATCTTCATCAAACTTTACCTTAGTCTCACGGGACTAGTTTTTGGATTAGTTACAAACCCTAACTTTAAACAAGAATAAGTATGTACTTATAATGAATAAAAGTCTAAAAATTGTACCCAATATTATTCAATATTTTCTATGCAATTCATCCAAGTTTCACTATTTGAAACATCCTAGAAACAAAGTTAATAAGTTATAGAAAAAATGATAGACCTTGCTAAATTCCGACTTATTATAGTGAGTGAAACTGTAGAGAATTCCATGTGTGGAATATTTGATATATATATATATATATATGAAACTATTAAAAAACATACTACGGACTGTAATATATCTAATGTATTTGGTATCACTGAATTTTGATTCTCTATGATGAAATTATGACTATTTTACCAAGAACACCTTTTTGATACTAGTTTTAGGACTAGAAAAAAACCCTATTTTCCACAAAGTGTATCTCATAAAATAAAATGATCTAGAAGATGAATATTTTACCACAGGTACCTTCACGTGTCTTGTCAACTTCTTCCAATTTTCACTATCTGAATCACTTTATAAAAAACTTTATAGTGAAAATGGTTATATGACCTTTAAATAACATACCTTTGAACACATCCTCACAAGACTTCATCCTCCCTTGGAATTTCACCCTTCTTTATTTCATCTTCCCTCTAAAATTATCCTCAAGTCTCCTTGGTTACCTCATATAAGAATCACTTACTCACATATAATATATTCAATAGAATGTTTGTGTGAATAAAGTTATGAGCAACTTCTTGAGGTGTATACATTCTTTTTCTAAGTAACCTCTTTCCTTAACTTTAGGGCTTCTTGAACATTCTTTTTACAACCATTTTACCTTTTCATTAATGACTTGCAACCAAAAAGGTGATTCTTAACCCATATTGTAACCATTTATTGGCTTCTTAACCCATCATTGGGGCTTCCAACTTCATTACCTCATAACTCCTCAACTATGAGGAACCAAGTGGTGTACCACCTATCATCGGAAACGACATGACAAGGACTATCCATCCATGAGTGAGATACCTACATTTACAAAATAATTCATGAACATATTACTCAACCAAATTGGGGTCCCATAACCATACCTACAGGGCTTCATGTATACTTCATCAAATGCACCCATCGCATCTGTTGACATCAACCACTCCATCAATGACAACTAACTTACCATGAATCTCCACCATATCTCTAGGGATTAAAAAGTTATCCAAGGGTTGAAATCAATGATAACCAACTGTCCAACCAAATTTCCAACACCTTTAACCCCTATGGTAGATTGCATCTAGGAGAGGGAACAAATATAGACTAGGAGTTCATGTGACCCTCACATATGCTTGATCTGTAGACAAATTTGTTATCAGTCAATGGAGGCCACTAGACATGAGAGTTTCATGGAGGAGGTTAGTATATTGACTATTTATATGTTCTTCACTCATAATATATATATGTGTGTGTGTGTACCTTTTTTTTTATATTTTCTATATATAATTATATGATGTCTACAGTTTCTATGCTAGGATAGTAGACCCTTGATGTCGACATATGAATCAATGTCAATTTACACCATATTTGAATCAATAGTAGAAACCTACTCATTTGGTGTACTGCATACTCAGGTATGTGATACCTTTGATAAATTCACCATAGTGCTCCACTTATTCTCTAGCAACCTCATTAATCTACTACTATTCAGCTACATCTGTAAGATATTTGTTTTTCTTGTACAATGTTTTTACGATAAATCAAATATAATGTTGTTGTGTTTCTACAAGTTGTAGTATCATACGACAAAGAGACATGTATTGCTTGGATAGATTGGTTAGTCCCTTCATAGGTATCATATATCAAGTTAAATATTGTTTAAATGTGAAATTGTTTATATTGTTTTGTTTGAATTTTACATTTTTATACTAATAAAAATATTATAAATGTGTATGCATTTTGGATCATTCAGTACCACATCTACTAACATTCATCCCATCATTTTTTCTTGGATACATGCTAAGTCTATTCTTTGGCCACCTTGTCTCATCTCTTGGGATGCCACTTTCCACACCAATGGTTTTACCATCCCTTGTACAACCTATGGGGGTTTATCCCCACCTTCCCCCACTACCTTTTTCATCCCATCCATGCAAAATGGTTGCACCCATATTCCATCCATCATCACACTCTCATGCATCCCCCATCCATCATATGATGTAGATAACATAGTCCATGCGACAATCGATGTTGCCTGAGGGAATCTTGTACAATCGAGTGCTCCACCTACTAAAAACTCTCCATTTTTTATTTATTTATTCATGGTGATATCATTCATTTATGATTTTTTATGTACCATGAATGGAATTGATTTTATTCCTTTTTCTTTAAAATTCTATTCTATGATTATTGTAACTATTGCAGGGTGTCATAGTTGAGATATTAGGTTCGTAAAGGAAGGAAACATCCTCATTATTGTCAGTATCATCTGTGGTGTGTTTTCTTAGCTTCAACTATAAAGTATCATTTTTAAAGTCTTTTAATTCATTGGAGAAAAAACTTTTAAGGATGTTGTTTATTTGTCTATTCTCCAGAGAGACGAACCACACCTAGGAAGAAAATTATTTGAGTTCTTTCTTTGAGTAAGAGAAGAAATATTCACTTCCAGGATGCATATAATAGTTGTGAGGCTGGTAGTGGTCAATGGGTGACCATTGAGTGTCATTTTTCATCTAGGGAACCATATGTCCTTCTTCCAGGTTTGGGCACTTGTTGTTGTTTTGTATATTGGGAATGATGTGCCATTTTTAAAAAAAATGTATAGTTGAGATGATTTTGAATACACACACACACATTGTATGGCATGTGTTCTATAGGTTATTAATTTTGATGCATATGTTGATGTAATTATCATATTATTTTTTCCATACACTCTACAATTTCCTTATTTTGTCAACCATTTTGATCCATTACTTGTCCTTTTTTCCATAATTATGCAATTGTGGGTTGATCTGGATTCATGAGAAGAATGAAATGAAACAAAAATATATAAAATTAACACACACACACATATAACAATAACCAAGATATAGTGGAACTTAAATTCTATTAAATAAGAAATCTGTTGAAACTATAAAATGAAGAATGAAAACAATCTTTCTTGAATGGTGGTAGCTAATATCTGAGAAGAGATGTGGAGGCTAAATACATTCATCTGACCACATTACAATGAGGCCTACAGGTATTTTTAGCATCAATAAGTAAACAAAAAACCCTAGACATCCGAAAACCTAACCCTATGAGATAAGCACCAAAATTCATGTGGGCCCCGATGGGGTAAGTTGGTACATCAACTTCCTAGGGTTGTAACTTTTACATACGATCTTCATTTTAGGTGAAAGATAGACAAATGGAAAGGTCTATACGAGGAATACACATTGTGTTATTAAAATGTATCTGAATCCTAATGCATGATTATGGCGGGCCCAAAAAATGTTGTTTAGGGTCTCAAAATGACTCTGAAAGTTTAGGACCCAAAAAACTAGAAAACAACTACCGAGACAAAAACTGTAACTACCAAGATGAAAGTTGTATGTGAGCCAAATGGAAGAGGTGGGTGGCCATTGATATCCACCTGGATCAATCCTCCCTCCTTAGAAATAAATGGTCTCCATTGTGTTTAGTTCCCCCATAAGATGAAGAAACTGCGGCTAAATTTGGGCTCGGATGAGCCACTTGCCTTTTTATAGGAGTTGTCCTCCTTTAATAACCCAATAAAGATGAATCTTTTGTTGATGAGTTCCCTTGAAATTTTTCTCCATGATATGATCAGTTAATTCATGTTCCACGTAGTCAAAGTTGATCTCTTTCGGTGTCAATTGTTCTGCTATCTCTGAGTTGTCTAATAAGGGTGGAAAGTATGGCCGAAGGTCCACATTAAACACTTGGTGAAATCCAAGGAAGGGGGGAATATTGAGCTCAAAATCCTTGTCACCCACAACCTTGGTGATGGTGTAGGGTCCATAGTGGAGTGGATTAAGCCTCCGATGGGGTCCTATAAGGAATTATTTCTAAAAGTGAAACCAAACTTTATCTCCCACCTGAAAGTTGCGTGGCACCCAATCTTGATCATGGAACTTCTTTTACTTGGCATTGGACTTATGGAAAATATCCTAAACATGTTGGTGGATGTGATGGATTCGTTCGATTAACTAGGTGGATTTGTCGACTTTGGTTTGCGCATGGGATGATTCTTCCTGTGTGGATGCAAGGGGTAGTGCAACATCCATGGGACCCAATGGTTAAAATCCCAATCCCACCTGAAAGGGGTTGTGGTCAGTTAAGCTATGTATGGCTCTCTTGTAACTATGTTGAATATAGAGAATACTCTCATACCATGTGTGTGAATTCTTGGAATTGTGCATGCACAAGATATGCATGGTCATCCTATCGACAACCTCAGTTTGGCAATCTGTTTAAGGGTGGAAGGTTGTGGATTTGGTGAGCTTTGTGTCCAACCGTGACCATAGGCTCGACTAGAATGTACTAATAAATAGTCTGTCCCAATCATAGATGATGGTTTGTGGTATCCTAAAGGTACCCACACTCATTCAAAGAATATATTGGCAGTGGCCTTTGTTGTGATGCTCTTACTGTAGGCGACCATAATCACCATCTTGGAAAATAGATCAACAACCACGAAAACACAATCATTTTCCTTCTTGGTTGAATGAAGTCCCGATAGGTAGTCCATCGAGATGGATTCCTAGGGTCTGTTGGAAGTAGGAATAGGGGTGTACATGCCTTATTTATTAATGGTTGTTTTTTCAATGGCATAGGTCATGCAGGATGTGATATACTTGTTGACATCCTGTTAGAGTTTTGAGCAATAGAAATGTTGTTGCAACACTGCCACTATATTCTCTACACCAAAGTGTCCTGCCACTCGATTGTAGTGAGATTCCCAAATCAGCTTCGCTCCCTCTCTTGATGGAATGCAGAGATGGCCCATATGACACAAAAAAACTCATTATGTAGATGAAAATCAGTGACAGTTTTGTTTGTGCCTAGAATCTAGTAGGTAGTGGTGAATTCATGATCTCACTCGTAGAGTTGGGGCAATCCAAAGGTCTCATGTCCGAAGGAGTGTAGCACCATGGTTAGTGTGGAAACTAGAGGTCATATGAAGTATTCAGTGACGTGGTTGGTGCTCCCTATATTATACTTGATGTTGATATGGAATTGTTGCAAGTATGTGGACCACTTCTGATGGAGGTCATTCTACAATTTCCCTTTTGTCTACATGAACTGTAGAGGATTATGATCAGTGTGGATGAATGTCTCCTTATCGAGAATGTAATTCCTCCACTAGAGGTAGGGTTATACAATGGAGTACATTTATTTTTTGTATGTGGGGTCATTCTGGATAATATCTGATAACGTCTCACTATGATAGGCCACGGGATGTCCATGTTGAGTGAGAAATATGCCCACAACGTAGTTTGAAGCATTTGTATCAATCTCAAAAGGCTACTACAGGTCAGTTAATGAGAGCATAGGGGTTGATAACAAGCATTGCTTCAAATTATTGAACACTTTCTGTTGAAAATGGACCCACACAATTTTTTCTTTGTCACCGCCCTTGGTCACTTGGCTAAGGGCCCATGCAATGTGGGAGAATCCCAAAACGAACCTGGGATAGAAATTGGCAATGCCTAATAAGATCCAAAGCTCGGTGAGTGTGGTTTGGGATAGCCATTCATGGATGACTTAGATCTTTGATGGATCGACATTCACCCCATGCTCATAAAAAATGTAGCCTGGGTACTAGACCTTGTTCATGTCGAAGGAGAAATTTTCCAAATTTTCATATAGATTGTGTCATTATAGAGTGTGCAGAACCTCTTGAATGTGCTGCAAGTGTTTCACCCTATTGTCACTGAATATGAGGATGTAATCCAAATACACCACCACAAAAGAATGGGTGAAAGCCTGCAAGATATCATCCATCATCCTCATTAAAGTTGTTGGGTCCTTTTTCAAGCCAAAGGGCATGACCAACCATTCAAAAAGACCTTTCTTGGACTTGAAGGTAGTCTTCATACATCAGTATTCTCTATTGGGACCTGGTGGTATCCAAAATTCAAATCAATCTTATTGAAGTATTTGTCCCCCTTGATATGCTCAAGGAGATCATCAATTCAGGGAATTGGTTACCAGTTCCTTACTCTGATTTTATTTAGTTCTTGGTAATCAATGCAAAGTCATGAGGACCTGTATTTATTCTCCATAAGAACAATTGGGATTCCATAAGGTGATTATCTTGGGAATATGTGCCCCTATTTATTATCTCTTGGATCTAGTGCTTGATTTCCTAATTTTCTAATAGAGAGCAGTGATAGATTGGCCCATCGGGTAGTAGTGTGCTAGGGTTAGATCGATTGAGTGATTGACCTGGAAGTGTAGAGGTACCTCAATGGGTGAGGAGAAGATGTATTTTTATTCTTCCATGACCTCATCCACTTGATTATGCTGTGTGGAGAGACCTTTCATGGAAGCTATGGATGTTGCTGCAACCTTCCGCTCAGTTTGAGCATGAATCACAAAGAAGGAAAACTTAATTATCTAAGATATGACCTTCCTGCATTGCTTGACAGAGATAAAGGAAACAAAAGTAGATGGGACTACCTCTGGTATCATGTATAATTTCCTATCCAAAGAAATAATAACAATACGAGGCATAGACTCATATACAAATTGATGTTTCCATATATAAGGTTGGCTCAAAAGAACATCAAAAAATTCAAGGAGGGAGACATCACACAATACCTCATCTTTGAAGGGATTGATGTCATAGGCTAGGAGACACTATTGGTTGATGCATAGATCGCTCCCTTGGTAGAGCCATCCAATGGTGTACAACTGCGGGTATGTTCATACTGGCAGAGCCAACCACTTGATGACCTTTGTTTATATGAAATTCTTTTGGATACCACTATCAATGATGAAGTGCAATGAAATACCCTTCACCCACAACTATGAATGAAAGATACGATCACGTTCCTCTGGTTCACCAAGTTCATCATGTTGGACCTTGGTGGTGGTTGCAATGGTGGCACTAGGTTCTCCATCAATGATCTTTCTCCATATTTCTAGCTATGACTCACAGTCAAATCTTGCATCTAATTCACATGATTTCACCTCAGCCACCAATGAGTGATGATCTGAAAATGTGGAGGCTTCAATCCTTTTAAAATTGCAAGTGAAATGGTATGTGCTTGGGTAATAGGATCAAGTTACAAACACATAAAGATTAGTGATTTTTTTTACATAATCATGAGCAACATAAAAAATCATAAACATGTGTTGGCACAGGGGCAGACCTAGGGTTCAATGCTCAAGAGCGCACAAACAAACCCCTAACTACCATCCCTTTTGCAAACACCTGCGAAGCAGATGAAGTCTCACCCAAGGTAGAGGCATGGGTGGTTGCAAGACTCATGTGTTTGCAACCTTAGTTGGGACACAGATCTGTGATTATATCCTTTACATAGCACTTAGCATCATTCATTCATCATTATTCACCCTTATTGTACTTCACAGATAAGACAAAACATCACAGTACTTGCTCAGATATAATATAATTGAGTGCTTAGTAACAACAAAACATATTAGATCCTATAGATCAGCACTAAGAATCCTCATACACATCAGATATACTATTCTTATACATCTAGTGAATCACAAAGCATAAGAAAATATATCTAATCATGGCATAGCACTTAGTAAGATAGTGAAAACACAAGGAAGAAACAACACAAAGCATGACACATAGGTTTACATGGTTCACCCCCACCCTGGGGCTACATCCACAAAGTCTTCTTCTTCTTTATTAGCTTTGGTCAATCTGATTATAGAAAAAAGCTTAACTTGTACTCCACATAGGACAGGAGATCTACACACACCTTGCTAGATCCTCCTTCCCCAAGTATATCTAGCATAGATCCTTCTTACAATCTGTGCACTCAACACTTATAGCACTTGCACTCAGCTCTACAAGCCTCTTACAATCATGCACATAGCATTTACATTCTATCTCACAGATCTAATTACTAGCACTAAGCCATCGACACTTCTTACATTGCCTAGCTACTTATTTATACTTTACAACATAGGCCTAAACATGGGTAAACCCATGGTTCGACATCCCTTTCCCATTACATTAACCCAAAACCCTAAAACGACCCCAAAAGTGGGACGAGATCCTGTGATCTTTGCTTCACCTAGCACTCCATCTTTGACAGGGTGTTGATGTCCAAAAATGGTCAAATGTGACCAAGTGTTCCACAAAATTTGGTCAAGGGCCAACAGGACCCCAACACTCACTTGTGACTCATCCCAAGTGACTTTGGTCTGATCATATCCGCTTCAAATGTCTCGATATTGGCCCAAGCTACTTAAACCTGCTGCAGTGCGACAATCTCTTGCTCAGTGAACTCCTGGATCACTACGTCATTTACTGGTCTTCCATGCACTGTTTTGCAGTGATGAAAACTTGTTCAAGCTCGACTACCTGGCTCTCAACTTTAGTGAATAGTTGGAATGATTTCTCTTGGAGTGGTTGAAATCGTTGAGAGACTTCCATCACTTTACTTTGCAGCATGTGTACCTGTTGTTGGGCAGTGCATTGTTCTGGAAATTGCTTCATTCTCTTGACTGGGGTGAAGGCCTTCAGCTGTGCCTGTAGTGTATCTGCATGCTTCTTTGCTTCTTGGAGTTGTGCCTCTAATGTCTGCAATTATGGGTTCTATGTAAGGTTCTCATAAGTCTGGGCACTTCTAGCACTCATCTGCTTACATTCCAAAGCCAAGGTTTTTAACCTGTCAACTGCGCTATGGGCAGTTGCCTCCCTTAGATCTCTTACTTCTTAGGGAGTCTCGGGAACAGTTCGAAGTTCCAGATCTGCGATGCGGTGCTAAAGTTGTTGGATTACTTCTTCAACTTGTGCCACCTGTTGTGGGAGACATTCTTGAATATTTACTTGAATGACCGTCACATAGAAAAGTGCTTTGTGAACTCATTCCTTCACCTCAAGATGTTCTACTAGAAATTGTTCCTTTCTCTGTTGTAAGTGTGATTTTTCCTCCTCCCACTTCTCTTGTAAGGAAAGTTGTTCCTGTTTTGCCTTCCCTTTTTGTACTATAAGTGCGCTCTGTACTTGCGCCAAAGCCTAGGTAGCTTGCACTGTGTCTTCTTGAGCTCATCAAAGGAGAGCTTCTACTTTCTCGGCGATCTGGCATAATTGGGTGGGCTCATCACCTGTTCATGTTGTTTTAATTGTCAAGGGAACTGTAGAAACTATTCTGCTAGACTGGAGTGCCTACTACACTTCTTGAAATTCACCCTTCATTCATCAAAATACCTCCTCCTGCTTCACTTCTTGATTTTATGCAATTTCTAGTGAAGCATCATTCAGTGCAGTGATCATGAAGTCAAATTCATCCTGTGTAAAGGTAGTCTTGAACGTAGTCCGAGTGGCCCTAGTTTTATTTCGGAACGAGGAATTTTGTGGGGTAATATTCCTTTTCTTGGAGGGATCCTCCTCCTCTCCAGGAGGAGTAACCTCACCTTTGTTTTGCTCAATTTTTGTGCCACCTAATTCTTCACCATCACCTCCCTTTGCAGGTGAGATTGAAGTGGTCTTCGTGGATTTTCTATGGACATCTTGAATTTTCACATCCTTCTTAGTCTTGCATGGTCCAGGTGTATCTGGAATAGCTTCAGGGATATCCATGTCGTACATCTTTTTGGGGTCCACTGGAACAAGGAGGTCCACCGACCATTCCTTGGTAATCTTCTCGAAGTCTTCTTCTGTCACCTTGTAGTACGACTGGAGTTGTTGTTTGTGCTTATCCGCGCACGCTGTGATATAGGTGAAGTGGCGGTCTGTGTTGAATTTGATCAAAGGTCTTAACCTATGAAGCATGTTTGGTGTGAGGCGTGGTGTAGACTAGATTGCATTCTTTAATTGGTTGTAATAAGCATGGAATATGTCATTGGACTGCCACTGCGTTTTTATGTCGTTGGAGTACCACAGCGTACAGAACTTCGCGGCTAGTGGTTCGAAGGGTTCAGTATTTAGAAAAGTGGCACCTTCTGGTAGCTCCCAAGCGATGAAAGCGATGAGTATGAGAAACCAACTAAAGTGGAATTCATACCCTTGGTATTGAGCTTGTCTGCAGTCAAGCTCTAGATGATTTACAAGGTACTTCACCCAGTTCATTTGTAGTCCCTCCGTGCACTTTCCTGCGAGGTCGACTACAAATCCAGTCCCTTGTGTGGGTCTATTCTTTCGAAATAACTTCTATGAAATTAGCTGGCAACCAAGGGACACTATTGCATTCTCGATGGAGGCTACCTTGTAGCCTCGCGTGCCCTTCTCTACATTTCCATATGTGTCTTTTATTCACTGGGAAAGAGTGTGATTTGTGGTCTTTATAGGGTAAAACTCCTACAGGTCAGGGCCCTGCGTGCTTAGCCCTGTGATCCGATTGATCAAAATCAGATCCATAGTGATGCGGCAGTCCAACCATAAGTATTCTCCATGGTAGCAGGACAATAACAATTTGACGAATGCATTCACTTCCTGATGCCTCCTGAAATGCAGAATCTTCATTAGATTGAGGAGGGTTGACTGCATTAGGTTATGGGTCCATTGTTGAGGGAAAATCTTCAGGTTCCTCCCTTTTGTGATAGTTAAGTACTTGTTTGGGGCTAGCATACTATAAACTTTAAGATCTCTAAGGTTAAAATCATTAAATTTCAGCGCTATGAGCTTATCCTGGTCATCACGAACTACGCACACTCCTTTCGAGAGGTACGTAGTGACCATAGCATAGTCAAAGTCTTTGGGTACAATGTCTCGATTTACTGTGCCACTTAGTGGTGGGATATGTTATCCCCGATTTCTAGGGATAACTAGGAGATCATGTCTCGAGGCCAACAGGTCCTAGACATGGAGTACCAAGAGAAGGATTGACCTGAGCATGGCCTTGGAGGGCCCATACTTCTCCTCCTTCATCAAACCTATCCTATCAGTAGTAGCAACATCCATCACCTTCGACTTAGACTTGCATCAGAGAAGACTCTTGCTCCATGAGGTAATTGGTCCAGGTATCATGGTATGTGTTAGGTTTGATCATTATAACTTTCAGATATATGCATCAGGTTCTTTACATTTCTGACAACTACTTGGATCTTACACTAACCCACTTGACCATGGTTGGGGGGATTAACGGGGTGCCCTAGCAAGCTTGTATCCATAGGTTTTGGTTAGCCACCAGGGGGGATTTTGAAGAGCCATTGTCTGCTCCCACCATATTATCATTTTATATCTTGTCTCCTATCCATCTATCCCACTCCCCTGGTCCGGACGTTAGGATGACCTATTTGTGGGGTTACACTTTATCCTGTGGGAAGAAGGGGCTAAAGGCCTAGGGGGTAAAAGAAGCTGGTAAAAGATAAAATCCATAGAAAATAGAACCTAGAGATGCCTCGCCTAGGGATCCCCGAGAAGGCAATAAAATGCCTCTCGATAAGAAACAAGAGGGACCCGAAGAAGAATAATAAAACAAGACCTAGACAAGAGGATGGGGGGTCTGATCACGAGCCAACCCATTATGTTCATAGGTATCTAGTAGTATGAAATTGCCATTATATGGTTACCACGCCAGGACAGTGACCCTTGGTTGCATGGCCAAGGGAAAGGGGGTCTCATCACAAGCCAACCTTATCATTTCTATGAAAATACTCGTGGGTAACACTGTCAGCTCTGGTCACCACGCCAAGGAAGTGTCCTCTAGTTAGACCTTGAAGTAAAAAGAAAGAATAAAGGAAATAAATGGCTTGGAAAGAATTGCATCCATGACATGTACAAATCGCCTCCTACAAAGGCACCCACGGATAATATCCACCCCTGGTTTTCACTATGTCTGGGCATCCTTAAACCACAACACTTCGTATTACATGGCTTGGATGATATCCTTTGGGAACTTTCCTTTTCTTATGGATGTTATCCCAATAGGTTACGTTGTCTTTTTATTCATCTTTGTATAGTAGGTCAGTGTAATGTCTTTGGGCTATTAGATGATATGCTAGAGGTCTTATGCATGCATTTGATAAAATTAATGATGAAATATGATTGACATTGCCATGATCCCATGGAGGGCGAAATTTTTGATGCGCAGGACCATACCCGACGGACAAGTACCAGGTGGACCGGTACACATGGGGAGATGATCAGTTCGGACCTCCATGGGGCTGAAGAGCCCATTGGCTAGTTGTTGGGACTTCATCAGGGGCAGAGATAGGACAGTGATTGATCGAGCATTTGCACGAGAGAAGAAGAAGGATGTTTTCATCCAGGATGCCTTGGATGAGCCTGGCCCTAGGGGGTTGATCCACTGCAGGTGGAACGCATCCCTCTGTTGAACAAGACGTCCTCCAGAGATCCTTGACATCACCTCCAGCATGTGGCAGCTTCACAGGGAAGTTTGGCATGTGTGGCAGAGTTCGGAGGCCCAAAGAGGGCCAACGTTTGCCTTCTAGTGTTCAGTTTTTCCCTAAAAAGGGCCAACGTCTCCCTCAAAGGGGCTAGACGTCCTGCTTACTGCTAATTTAGGCTTTTATTTAATAGTTAAATGTAAAAACAATATGATTTTTAGTAGTCATCCTTGTCGGTTGTTTTAATGACCTAATTTTTAATTAAGGGTCATTGGATGATATAAATTGAGGATGTTTTCCCTCATTTTGAAAATAACACAACTCACTCATCAAGTGAGATCTGATTTTTAGCGCCCTATTGGGGTTTTTGGCTGAAATAGTGAGGCACAACTTTTGAAGGAAGATTTTTCTTGGCATTTACGGTGTTTCTTTGGAAGGAAGGTGTTACAACTAAGGTTTGCTTGGATATTTCTTCATGAAATGTAAGTGTTTTTCCTGCAAAACTTCTCTTTTAATGGTTGTAGTTTAAATCTCTTCCATATTACTTATATATTGCTGAATCAAAACCCTAGGGGACAACCACACAAGTAGGTTGTTGTCTCATGTCCCCTGACAAAGAGACCTTAAACCATTGAATAAGAAAATAGAGCCTAGCATTAGCTACACTTGTTTTCTTCATTCTTTATGCCAGCCATATATTTTTGAAGCCAAGAAGAGTGAGATGTCCCTAGCCTAGGATTACTACACTAGGGATGTACCTTTCTAGGGTTTGTTGACAGACCTTGTTTTAACAACGTCTCCCTCATCAAAACCTCTTGTCTTGGCTAAATTTTCCTTATTGTTCTAGCCGTTTTCCAGGAAAGAGGAGAGAGCACAAGGCATTGCCTTTGCAACACCAAGTCAATCTCTCTCTCTTAGGGTTTCTACCTTTAAGGCCCTGCTTTAGCAGCACCTTCAAAACCTACCCTCTAGTTCTTAGAAAACTTTTACCCTTCAACTCTTGCATCCATCACTTATTGACTCCATTAACCCTTAGGAACTGATCCTTAGACTCTAGCGTTGAAGTGATAGTGACTAAACAAAATTTCAAAACCTTATAAATTTGAAACCCTAACTAACAACTAACCCTAAAAGTTGACATCACCCCTAGGATATTTCATCTTGACGCAACAATCTATCATATGTGAGCAACTGAATGATGTTTAATGCATTGATTTCATTCAAGGATTGATTACACTCATTGGATGCTATATTGTTCTAGTATTTATTGACAAGTAACATTATATTTCCATTGTCATTATTGCAAACATTGACTTCGTCAATATTTACTGTTGTATTTGCTCATATATTGAACTTAGATAGTCACTAATTTATGAAGTATTAACCATTATTGCACATACTAGTTTTATTGTTGTCTTGTCTCGAAAGCAGGTGCCTTCTCCTTAGTTATACTTTATTGGACTATCTCTTTGGGAAGTAATCTGTGAAAGGGGAAACTAGCCTTAATCCTTTGAGCCTTTCCCTTTCAAACCCCATATTTCTAGGGACGTCTCCCTTAGGCCTAGCCTCCCTAAATAGAAAGGAACTCCCCATTGTGGTGACATTGGGTGGGGTAGGTCCCTGTTACGCCAGTTTGGCCATCTATTTTATAGCCTCTGCTCCTACCTACAAACTGTGCGATAACATTTTCGTGCCGTTGCCAGGGAACACTGAGTCAATCTTCCTCAACGAAAAATCTTTTGGTAAGACTTGCCTCTAGATGCCTTATTCTTACAAGCTTACCCGACGACTCCACTAGGGTGTTTTCCCTTATCTTTTGATAGTTTCAAGAGAACTATCTGGTGACTCCACTAATGACGAAGCCAACTATGACTTCACAATGGGATCCAGGAAACTACAGACCTTTGGATATGAGTAAAATCCCAGGATATCCCAGAAAAATCCCTCTCTCTTATAAGAATTTGCTCCGTAGATTCTTTGGCCTCGATGGAGAAAGTCTCGATTATCACATCAGAAAATTTTGGGAATTCTTTCAATACTTCCCTGTTAGTGATAAAGAAGAATACTTAGTGATGAAGCTCTTTTTTGCCTCTCTGCATGGAGAGGCTAAAAAATGGCATGATAACCTTCCAGCAGCCAGCATCATATCTATGGACCATTTTGAAGAGATCTTCCTTGCAAGGTGGGCTATGAGACGTACAATCATTGTTGAAAGAGCTTGAGGGCATAAGACAAGCAGAGTATGAGGTTGTCAGAGTTTTATGGGCCAAATTCCAGAAATTGTTTTACCAGATTCCCGAAAGCTATCGTCCTAAAGGCAAATACCTCATTTATCTCTATACTAGTGGGCTTCAGGGCCATCTGAGTTTCCTCCTAAATAAAGAGAATCTGAAAACACTTGCAGAAGCTCACAACATGGCCATTCGAATCGAAAAGGATCTCTTGTCCAGAACCAATACCATGGATCCTCCCAGCTGGATAAGATTGCTTGAAAGATTTTCTCAAAACCCACAAAAGAGAAGCGAACAAGTCCTTAACCACCAGAATGAGGATGTGATCAAGGAGAAAAATCCTAAACAAGATGATGAAATACTAGCCTATGTTCCTCCCTCTAATGAAGCGATCCAAGAGCCTGTTCCTCTTGTACAACAAGGAAATGATAAGGTTAGTTGTTCTCCCTTTCAAGATGCCAATGACACCTTCTTCCTTGATTCAGAAAATGAAGGAGAAAAAGAAGATTTGAATGAAGCTGACGGCCCTTGTTGTACAGTCAAAGACAAAGAAGCAATCCATGGGGATGAAACAATAACACATGATGAAAACACCAAAGTCCTCAAAGCCCTTGCACAAGAAGAAACAATAAGTTACCCTCCTCACCTAATTTTTCATAATGCTTTACTTTATGATGAAGGAAATAAGGAGGAGGAGAATAAATTTTGAAATACCTTAGACCCTCCATGTTATGATACAGATAGTGACATTGTCGATAACATTGATGAGTTCATACATGTTGGGAGACGTAGGTGGGATGTGGTTGGCTATGACCTAGATCCCATCTATGACACGGAGGGTCATTTCTAGGTGTTTCCCTTGCAACTATCACAACAGATTGTTTCTAACCAGTGGCAACAAGGAGATGAGATTTTCACCCATACTTTTCAAAAAGTCAAGGATGACCTATTACCTTATTATCCTGATGATTTTCAGTCTTACCTTGAGATTTTTTATGAGTACCCTTCTGAGCACTTGGAATCTCTCCATAAAGATGATCCATTATGCTCAGATTTTGATACAAGTAAGGACATTGTTTGCCTAAAGAAGGTTTCTCATGGATTTTCACTCCAGCCACCTATTATTAATTTACCATTCTTTTCCATTAAATGTGTATTTGGGAAGTACATTTTTTATGTCGAGTTTTCTCTTAGGCAAGCCCTAAACTCCAGGGTTTGGTTGAATACTACAAGTTTGAATATGTTGTCCCGATTTTTCAACTTTCCCTTGGTGGTTTGTCAGTCGTCTACTAGGTCTTTATCGATCCCTTCCTTGACTTTAGAGCATGAGGATGCCCTAGGTAGCTAGTTTGTAGGCCCTTTGAGTTAGTTTTATGAACCTTTCTCTCCTCATGACCCTTTCTTGAAGAGGATTGAGTACTTTCCTCAGAGATTGACTTGGAAGGATTTTATCCCTCCCACCCGCCTCCATGAGTTAGAACTTGAGATCTCCAATGATATGATATATATTCTAACCCATGTCATTTTTGTACTTGATTTATCACTGTTTTGGTTTATGATGAAGCACAAAGGCAGTTATTGGGGTACATTGTTGGATTGGTTACACTGGTCGTTTGACTACATTGAACATCCAGCCAACAGGTAAGTATAGGTAAGTAGTTTGTTTTCATGTTTGCATTGTTGATTATTATTATTATTATTATATATATATATATATATATATATATATATATATATATTATTTTTGCGGGGTGGAAATACAACCCCACCTTTTTTACTGATGCCCTATTCGAGTGTGAGTATATTTGTAGGTTTATGTCATATATGTTGAGGTTCTCATGCGCTCTACAATGAGCACATGTCCCTGAGTTGGAGCCAGATGTTATCCCCGATTTCTAGGGATAACTAGGAGATCATGTCTCGAGGCCCAGGAGTAGGATTGACTTGAGCATGGCCCTGGAGGGCCCATCCTTCTCCTCCTTCATTAGACCTATCATATCAGCAGCAACAATATCCATCACCTTCGGCTTGGACTTGGATCGAAGAATAATCTTGCTCCATGAGGTAATTGGTCTAGGTATCATTGTATGTGTCATGTTTGATCGTTATAACTTTAAGATATATGCATCAGGTTATTTACATTTCTAACAACTGCTTGGATCTTACACTAGCCCACTTGACCATGGTTGGGGGGATTAATGGGGTGCCCTAGAAAGCTTTTATCCATAGGTTTTGGTTAGCCACCAGGGGGGATTTTGAAGATCCATCGTCTGCTCCCACCATATTATCATTTTACATCTTGTCTCCTATCCATCTATCCCATTCCCCTGGTCCGAACATTAGGATGACCTATTTGTAGGGTTACACTTTATCTTGTGGGAATTAGGGGATAAAGGCCCAGGGGGTAAAAGTAGCTGGTAAAAGATAAAAGCCATAGAAAATATAACCTAGAGATGCCTCACCCAGGGATCCCCGAGAAGGCAATAAAAGGCCTCTCGATAAGAAACAAGGGGGACCCGAAGAAGAATAATAAAACAAGACCTAGCCAAGAGGATGTGGGGTCTCATCACAAGCCAACCCATTATGTTCATAGGTATCTAGCAGTATGACACTGCCATTATCTGGTTACCACGCCAAGGCAGTGACCCTTGGTTGCATGGCCAACGAAAAGGGGGTCTCATCACGAGCCAGCCTTATCATTTCTGCGAAAATACTCATGGGTAACACTATCAGCTCTGGTCACCATGCCAAGGCATTTTCCTCTAGCTAGACCTTGAAGTAAAAAGAAAGAATAAAGGCAATAAAGGGCTTGGAAAGAATTGCATCAATGACAGGTATAACTCACCTCCTACAAAGGAACCCACGGATAATATCCACCCATGGTTTTCACTATGTCTGGGCATCCTTAGACCACACCACCTCGTATTACATGGCTTGGATGATATCCTTTAGGAACTTTCCTTTTCTTATGGATGCTGGCCCAATAGGTTACCTTGTATTTTTCTTCATATTTGTATAGTAGGTCAGTGTAATGTCTTTGAGCTGTTAGATGATATGCTAGAGGTATTATGCATGCATTTGATAAAATTAATGATGAAATATGATTGACATTTCCATGATCCTGAGGACTAACGAGCCCATGGAGGGTGAAGTTTTTGATGTGCAGGACCATACCCTACGGACAAGTACCAAGTGGACCGGTACACATGGGTAGATGATCAGTTCAGACCTCCATGGGGATGAAGAGCCCGTTATATGGTTACTGGGACTTCATCAGGGGAAGAGACAGGACAGTGATTGATCGCACATTTGCACGAGAGAAGAAGAAGGACGTTTTCATCCAGGATGCCTTGGCTGAGCCCGACCCTAGGGGGTTGACTCACTGTAGGTGGAACACATCCCTCTATTGACAAGGACATCCTCTAGAGATCCTTGACGTCACCTCCATCGTGTGGCAACCTCACAGGGCAGTTTGACATGTGTGGCAAAGTTTGGAGGCCTAGAGATGGCCAACGTTTGCCTTCTAGTGCTGAGTTTTTCCCTAAAAAGGGACATTGTCTCCCTCAGAGGGGCTATACGTCCTACTTACTGCTCATTTAAGATTTTATTTAGCAGTTAAATGTAAAAATAGTATGATTTTTAGTAGTCATCCTTGTCGGTTGTTTTAATGACCTAATTTTTAATTAAGGGTCATTGGATGATATAAATTGAGGATGTTTTCCCTCATTTTGACAATAACACAACTCACTCATCAAGCGAGATCTGATTTTTAGCACCCTATTAGGG
>JZKD02S1613838.1:35395-55002 GCA_000966675.3 Picea glauca | reverse complement strand
GTTGGAGCTTCCCTCAGGTTGTAGCCCGAGAAACTAGGAGGTTGGAGCCTCCTTCCAATTGTAGTTGGAAAACAAAGGAAGTTGGTGCTTCCAATGAATGTAATTCTTCAAGACAAATAAGAAAAAACATTATGTGGTTTTCTCCCGATTTGGGTTTCCATGTAAAACACTGATGTACTGTGCATGTGTGTGATTGTTTATTTATTACTACTCATTATTGGATAATAATTCTACATTGATATAACATTTGAAGAAAAAGGATTATAATTACATTATTACTGATTCACACCCCCTCTCAGTAATCCAACAGCCTCTTCGAGGGGGAAACCTCCTTTTACCCCACTTAAATGTTCAAGTACAAGATGATTCAAAATGAAAATGTTTCCTTGGTATATATTAAGAGACTAGGAGGTATAATTACAACTAATGGCCTAAAGCCGACATAAATAAAATAACATTACTAATATAATATGCCCCAATTAAGGGGTAATGAGCCAATATTAGGGCTTAACATGCCCCTCCCCTTGAGACAAGTGTTGTCCAAAATGCTTGAGAAACTTTGGATGCTTCTGTATAAAATACTCATCTTCCCAAGTGGAATCTTTAGCCACTAGTCTCCTCCATTTAATGAGATACTATGAAATGGATCTATTCCTCAGCTGGTGAATTCTTGTGTCAGTCATGGCTTCAGGCTCCAATATGATTTTTCCTTCCTTGTCAAGTTCTGGAAATATAATTTGAACTGGGATCTTATCGCCTATAACCTTCTTTAAGCATGAAACATGGAAAACTGGGTGTACTCGTGAAGATGTAGGCAGCTCCAATTTGTATGCCATAGTACCAATATTTTTCAACACCTTATAAGGGCNTTGAGGGTTTGGGGAGCGGAGAATCCAGTGAGAGCATTGAGGGAAATGACTAGTTCTACTATGGGAGGGTCTTAGGAAGGGGTTATGTCAGTGGATTGATGTGACTCAGACACAGAGGGAGTTTCTTCATCTTCTTTCGGATTCTCCTCGGAGATGGCCATAAAAAGATTTTGTTCTTTACACTTGTGGCCCATGAAATATTTGTCATCATAGTTATAACAAAGGCCTTTGAGTTTGCGTTCATCTATTTGATCCCTGGTCAATTTTTGGATCTTTAGTGGAGCAGAGGGAGTAGTGGGATTTATTGGTTTAGGGCGAGGGATAAAGGAGGGTTTGTGGTTTTGAGAAGATACAACCTGTTGTGCTTATTTATCTCTTTTGGTAGCCTCCACCCAACTCTCAAGCCGAGCCATGAGGACATGGGCTTGAATTTCCTCCTTGAGTCCATTGATAAAAAAACTCTCGGAAAAAGGCATCAAACATGCCCTCTGTTCTAAAATCCAGGCTCTCAAAAGAAGCTATAAAGTCTTCCATTGTTCCTAATTGTTTCATCTTTATCAAATGGACCAAATGGTTGGTGTCAGTGTCAAAGTGTTCATAAAGCTCTACCACAAAGTGTGTCCAAGAAATATACCCTTTATGAGAAGCTTTTCTCCATTGCCACCATTGACAACGTTCTTGATCTAGATGGAGAACACCATACCGGAGATTGGCCAAGTCATCTGTAATGCCGTATAAAGAGAAGTAATGTTCCATTTGGGTTACCCAACTAGTGGGGTATGAGCCATCAAATTTGGTCACATCCACCTGTGGAAGGCATAGGTCATGTTGAAAGTGATGGTTCTGCAAGGTATGGGAATGAGAGGAATGGACACCTTCAGTATGTGGAGGTGAGGAAGAGGAAGGGTTATATGTAGGGATATGCAGTTTGGTGTAGAGTGCCAAAAACACTGATTCAAGTTGGGTGGTGAGGTCTTGTTTGATTTCCCCCATTGAGGACTACATGGTTGTATTGATGGCGGAAACATTGGCACTGAGTTGTTTCACTTCTTGTTGGGTCTCAATGAGACCAGATTGCAAGGTGTTGAAGCGAGATTCCAATTATTGGCTACAAGTATGGGCCATGAGGATGAGGAAACTAAAAAGGGGTGGGTAGGGTAAAACATTTTGGCTGAAAAAATGATATGGATGAATGTGATAAGGGAGAAGAGATGAATCCAATGGAATAGGTCTCAAATAATGGTGAAAAAATTTCTAGACTTTTTTTTTTTTTTTTTTACAGATTTATACTCTGGTCTGAAAAATACTGCAGAGAGAAAATGCCCAAATGCTTAACCATAAAGAAATGTGTATTTACTTGGAAACCTGAACATAGTTGTGTGGCAATAGATATTGTCTGTTTTAATTTGTTTATGTTTATGTCCCCCAAGGGTTAGGTATTCAAGGGTTCTACAAACAAGGGTTTACCCTGTGCTATAGCTCTCTGATATACATGTAGGGTCCAACAGTAGTACTCGGCTCAATATCTCAAGGAAACTAACTAAGGAGGATAGATCGTACCCTTAGCCATACTACCCGACTACCCAGGTACTAGAGAGTATCTTCCTGAGTGTTGTTCTTGGTGACACTACAACAATCACGCGGTCGATCGGTTTATCTAAAGAGGGCTTCAGGTAATATAGGCTGATCCATACGCAGGTGTTGTCTAATGAGATACCACTCAAAGGGGTACCAACAGGGGTTACAAGGGTGGCCAACAAATATGCACTTAAGTACCACTTGTATTTCCTGTGTGTATCAATCCCTCAACTGCGGGTTTATGCGCGTAATGGCAGATCTTTGTGGCTTAAAGACGTTGGAATATGTCTCTACCTTGAAAAAAAATTAACCCACACTTTTTTTTCCGAGGAAAGTTCTCTGATACCACTTGTAATATACCAGATATAAAATGTATGCAGAACTGAAATAAAATGCTAGTAATGGCAGAATAATAGCAATATAACCAAAACATTCACCAAAATAACACTGAAATGATAGAAGAATAACAACAAAAATAACACTTTGAATCTGAAAGAAATGTTCATGGGCCTCTTTGAGGGGGAAACCACCAGTTGAGCAAAGCTCTATTACAATAATATCCAAGCTAGGGTTCTCATACCCTTGAGTCCTATTTATACTAAAAAAAAGCATCTAGAGGAAGATCCTTCTAGAAGTGGAAGCTTCTATTAGGTCTTCTTACATCTACCTTATTATATTTTATTGAAAGTCCTTATTAATATTGACCTTTATTACATCCGAATGTATTGTTCTACCTATGTGCGGGTTAGGAACCTAACAAATCAACAATGTGGAGGTGAGGGTAAAGGAGGGAACTTGAGCAGAATCTTGTCTGCTAGGTTGGTTACTCCACCCAAAATAAATAGGATTAGTGATGCGGGCACACTCCGCAAGGCATGTCCGCTCACACGATCTTCTCTCCCTTCTTGGCTCGAAGAACTTAAATGTTCTTATATTTCCCTATCGTGAAATCTACACCCACATAACTCTTCAATGCAAACCCCTTCTTACTTATCGAGGAATTGGACTTCGTGGTATCGTTAGGTCTATGGTCGAGCGCTGGTGTTTCGAATCTCCAAACCCCAATGGAAGTCAACACTGACCCTTCTTTTAACTTGTCGATATTTCTCCTATCACGATTTCGCCACTTGCGATATCAAGCAAATCGATTTACCGAACCCTGAACCCCGATGTGCCAATGCTCCGATGCACACGTGGTTTGACTATTCAACGGTCCCGTCCCCTCGTCGGGATTTCGGACTTCACGGAATCGTGAATCCTAATGCCAAATGTTTCGTGACTTTACTTTCCCCGAACTTCGATAACTCGCACCACCTGTCCTCCACTAACTCCACTATGGCCCATGATATCTTTTAACTGTTAGGAAATCGTGTATCACGATTTCAAATTGCAAGAGTATCCTATCTTCGAAACTTCCGATACTCCGAACCCACGATGTACATGTAGACCCAATGGCCCTGACCAAATTGGATCAATGACTCTCCCCCTCCTGAGCTTTTAACCTTTCGGGAATACTTGCAATATCTCCCCTACACCTTGGTGAGTTCTGTCGGCTCATGGAATGTCACAAATCCTCCTCGGAGAATGTCGACTGTCCGTTCCTCCTTTGAGAAATCTGCGAAATGACTGAGTGTTCCTCCACGAAACTCATTCACCTGTACGCAATCTTGCAATGCTTCTTACCAAAATTCAAAGCACAACTTCGACCCGCTGTCCTTCAAAAAATCTGAGGCCTTATCGCTCCTGAGATTTTCCATGACTTCCAAGTCCTTCAGAAGTCCCTTGCATGCACTCCTTGCGGAAACCTTCAACCACGTCTTCGTGTTGAAAACCCTCAACTCCGCGCACACCTACAACAACAGTCTTTAAACACTTTCCTCAGGTTTGCAACCCTGAAGTTTCACTCGGCCTGCGCACTCCTTGCAAGGCTCCGGTGCCCAACTGCACTTGTGGGTGAATTAGAACAAAAGTTATCTCTATCTGAACCTTCTGTCAACGCACTCCTTGTGGACACTTCAACTACACTCCTTGTAGGAATTCTCTAGTTCAAATCGAGGAACAATTGAAAATCATTCCTATTTCCTCTCAGACTTCACTCAAAGCATGAAATCATAAATACATCACAACAGAAAATGCATAACAGAAAACAAACATTCAAGAGCATCTCGATTAACATACATACACAGAGAATAACACAACGCCATGGATTTGAATCAATTTCCTTCTATTAATTCAAGACCTGTACATGGGTGTTCTTACACAGCTCTCTGCATGCTCTTTCTCTTCCTAAATTCATTAATACAAATGCACAATGAGGGTGTCTATATCCCGTTTCCCTCTCTCTTCTAAAACTATCCAATCTAATATTTAATTTCTATCTACCTATTTCATCTCAACATAAATGCCTCTATCTACTTCAGACGAGAGCTAAAGGCTCAAGGTATGATTACAATATACAAGTGCACCTCATCTTAATGACTTCATTTAATATGGCGCATCAACTCCAAAGTGATTTTCAAAAATTGTGCTGGCTTGTCCAGCTATCCTCCGTTTCTGTGCTGGCTCACTTGATGTAGGAGATGCTCCTGCATCATACTCCCTCACTTGAAAATTTTCATGGGCTCCTGTCCATGAGCTCCTGCACGGTTCTTCCATGCTTCAAAATATCTGCTTCATTCTCCCAGCTGGCATCTTCAGCTGGGTGTTTCTTCCACTTGACCAGATACTCAAAGTATTTATTTCGCCTGGTCCTCTTACTCACTCTCTTGTTCAGTATGCATTCCATATTTGGTTTATCTGCAACTGGAAATTGTTTCACCCACTAGATTACTGGATTCTCAGTTCCACTCTCTTCTCCTCCATCCCTGTATGGGTACAAATATGAGATGTTTAATATCGGAGAAATTCCGATCCCATCAGGTAATTCAATCTCATACGCGTTCATCCCAAATTTCCTCAAGACCTTGCATGGTCCGATTTTCTTCATCTTCAGCTTATTGTATGTTCCCCTTGGGAACCTTTCTTTCCTCAAATGTGCCAGAACCAGATCACCAACTTCAAACTGAAGTTGTCTTCTATGTTGATCTGCTCTACGCTTGTACTCCTGACTCAAATCTAGCAGTCGCTTCTTCACCTGGCTGTGAAGTTCTTTCATCGCCTCAGTGAATTCTTCTGCACTAGCGCTTCTCGTAGTAGTCTATTATGAATCCTTCAGTTCAGAAATTCCCCGCGGCTACATACCATATAAAATCTAAAATGGACTCTGTCCTGTGCTTCGATTCACTAAGTCATTGTATGCAAACTCTGCCTATGGTAGTATGTGGTCCCAACTGCTGTGGTGCTCTGTCACCAATATTCTCAGCAAGTCTCCCAGACTTCTGTTGACCATGTCTGTTTTTCCATCCGTCTGAGGATGATAATCTAAACTAAACAATAAGTTAGTCCCCAGCTTCTTCCATAAGGTCCTCCAAAAATTCCCTATGAATTTTGTGTCTCTATCCGAAACTATACTCCTCGACAACCCATGAATTCGAATGACCTCTTTGAAAAACAAACTAGCAATGTGAGTTGCATCACTCGTCTTCTGGCATGGAATGAAGTGTGCCATATTGGAAAACCTATCCACTACCACAAAGATTGAATCAAATCCTCTTTGCGTCCTTGGCAACCCCAACACAAAATCCATGCTTATCGCATCCCACGGCCTCTCTGGTATGGGCAATGGCTGATAGAATCATGCATTCTACTTCCTCCCCTTCGAATGCTAGCAAATTCGACATTTGGATACAAACTTCTTGACCTCTGACCGCATCCCTGGCCAAAAGTATGATTCGCTAAGCTTTGCGAATGTCTTGTCATGACCGAAATGTCCAGTCAATCCTCCGCTGTGTTTCTCCTTCAACAGGTTCTCCCTCATGGAGCATTTTGGAATACACAGTTGATTGCCTTTGAACAACAATCCTTCCTGAATCATGTACTCTATCCATGGGCTTCTTTCTCTGAGAAATTGATTCTCAGTTGCTTCATATGCCTCTCCAAAATCTAGATCATCTCTGTACATGTCCCTGAGATCATCAAAACCTAACGTTTTGACTCTGAACTCCTGCAATAGAAAACACTTCCTTCTCAAAGAATCAACAACTTTGTTAGCAGTACCAGAAATATGCTTAATCACAAATGTTAAATTCTGCATATACTCAACCCATTTAACATGTTTCTGATTCAACTTCTCCTGTTGAGTCACAAACTGCAGTGCATGATTGTCACTGTAGAATACAAACTCTTTCAGGATCAAGTAATGCCTCCATTTCTTTAATGCCTGGATGATATCATATAATTCCTTATCATACGTAGAGTATTTCAATTTCTCCTCATTCATCTTCTCTCTGAAATATGCTATTGGCATGTCTTCTTGACTTAAGACTGCCCCGATCGCAAATCTGCTTGCATCACATTTCACCTGAAATGTCTTTAGGAAATCCAACAACACCAACACTGGTTGTTTCGTGATCTTCCGTTTCAACAATTTGAAACCTTTCTCAGCCTCTGTCCAGTGAAAAGACTTATGCCGCTTCTTCACTGTATCCATCAACGCTGCGCTAATTCCACTGAAATTTCTGATGAACTTCCGGTAGAAACTAGCCAAACCATGAAAACTCCTCACCTCAAATACATTCTTCGATGATGGCCAATTCTTGATTACCTCCACCTTATCTGGATCCATCCTCAACTCATTTTCTGAAATAACAAAACCCAAGTAAATGAGCTCCGTCTTCATGAATGAGGATTTCTTCATGTTTATCAACAACTTCTCCTGCTGTAGCTTCTTCATCACTATAGCCAAATGCTTCAAGTGTTCTGCCACTGATTTATTGTAAACCAATATGTCATCCAAATGCACGATGACAAATTTTCCGATGAACTCCTTCAAGACTTCGTTAATCAACCTCATGAAGGTACTTGGTGCATTCATTAAGCCAAATGACATAACAAGACATTCATACAACCCTTTGTTGGTTTTGAATGATGTCTTCCATTCATCACCTTCTCTCATGCGAATCTGGTGATATCCACTCTTCAAATCAATCTTCGAAATAAAAAAAATCTCCACTCAAGAAATCCATTAAATCTTCCATCCGTGACAATGGAAACCGGTACCTGATGGTTATCTTCTTGATGGCTCTTGAGTCGGTACACATTCTCCAGCCTCCGTCTTTCTTCGGACTAAGTACTGTTGGAACATCACATGGACTCAAGCTTTCCATGACCAATCCTTTGTCCAATAACTCCTGGACTTTCCTCTTAACCTCTTCATTCTCCTGTGGCATCAATCTGTACGCGGCTTTATTCGGCAAACTGGCTCCTGGTATGAGATCAATATGATGACTCACACTCCTGATTGGTGGCAACGAACGAGGTAATTCATCCACTATAATGTCAGTGAATTCTTCCAGCAGTTCCTAAACTTCATTTGGTAAATCATCCACTCTTGTGCTAGTCAGAACAATCCGTGGTTTCCTGACCAAAAAGAATTGTGGATCCTCCTTCTTCTTAACCTCATTAAAAAGTTCCTTCCCACTCATGAGGAGTACAATATTTCTCCCTTTTGGTTTTACCTCCTTATCTTTTATTGGAAGAAACATGTGTGTCCTCCCATTCTTCTCTAGAGTATATGTATTCATCTTCCCATCATGAATTACATTCTTTTCATATTGCCATGGTCTNTTGATTTCCCCCATTGAGGACTACATGGTTGTATTGATGGCGGAAACATTGGCACTGAGTTGTTTCACTTCTTGTTGGGTCTCAATGAGACCAGATTGCAAGGTGTTGAAGCGAGATTCCAATTATTGGCTACAAGTATGGGCCATGAGGATGAGGAAACTAAAAAGGGGTGGGTAGGGTAAAACATTTTGGCTGAAAAAATGATATGGATGAATGTGATAAGGGAGAAGAGATGAATCCAATGGAATAGGTCTCAAATAATGGTGAAAAAATTTCTAGACTTTTTTTTTTTTTTTTTTACAGATTTATACTCTGGTCTGAAAAATACTGCAGAGAGAAAATGCCCAAATGCTTAACCATAAAGAAATGTGTATTTACTTGGAAACCTGAACATAGTTGTGTGGCAATAGATATTGTCTGTTTTAATTTGTTTATGTTTATGTCCCCCAAGGGTTAGGTATTCAAGGGTTCTACAAACAAGGGTTTACCCTGTGCTATAGCTCTCTGATATACATGTAGGGTCCAACAGTAGTACTCGGCTCAATATCTCAAGGAAACTAACTAAGGAGGATAGATCGTACCCTTAGCCATACTACCCGACTACCCAGGTACTAGAGAGTATCTTCCTGAGTGTTGTTCTTGGTGACACTACAACAATCACGCGGTCGATCGGTTTATCTAAAGAGGGCTTCAGGTAATATAGGCTGATCCATACGCAGGTGTTGTCTAATGAGATACCACTCAAAGGGGTACCAACAGGGGTTACAAGGGTGGCCAACAAATATGCACTTAAGTACCACTTGTATTTCCTGTGTGTATCAATCCCTCAACTGCGGGTTTATGCGCGTAATGGCAGATCTTTGTGGCTTAAAGACGTTGGAATATGTCTCTACCTTGAAAAAAAATTAACCCACACTTTTTTTTCCGAGGAAAGTTCTCTGATACCACTTGTAATATACCAGATATAAAATGTATGCAGAACTGAAATAAAATGCTAGTAATGGCAGAATAATAGCAATATAACCAAAACATTCACCAAAATAACACTGAAATGATAGAAGAATAACAACAAAAATAACACTTTGAATCTGAAAGAAATGTTCATGGGCCTCTTTGAGGGGGAAACCACCAGTTGAGCAAAGCTCTATTACAATAATATCCAAGCTAGGGTTCTCATACCCTTGAGTCCTATTTATACTAAAAAAAAGCATCTAGAGGAAGATCCTTCTAGAAGTGGAAGCTTCTATTAGGTCTTCTTACATCTACCTTATTATATTTTATTGAAAGTCCTTATTAATATTGACCTTTATTACATCCGAATGTATTGTTCTACCTATGTGCGGGTTAGGACCCTAACAAATCAACAATGTGGAGGTGAGGGTAAAGGAGGGAACTTGAGCAGAATCTTGTCCGCTAGGTTGGTTACTCCACCCAAAATAAATAGGATTAGTGATGCGGGCACACTCCGCAGGGCATGTCCGCTCACACGATCTTCTCTCGCTTCTTGGCCCGAAGAACTTAAATGTTCTTATATTTCCCTATCGTGAAATATACACCCACATAACTCTTCAATGCAAACCCCTTCTTACTTATCGAGGAATTGGACTTCATGGTATCGTGAGGTCTATGGTCGAGCGCTGGTGTTTCGAATCTCCAAACCCCAATGGAAGTCAACACTGACCCTTCTTTTAACTTGTCGATATTTCTCCTATCATGATTTCGCCACTTGCGATATCAAGCAAATGGATTTATCGAACCCTGAACCCCGATGTGCCAATGCTCCGATGCACATGTGGTTTGACTATTCAACGGTCCCGTCCCCTCGTCGGGATTTCGGACTTCACAGAATCGTGAATCCTAATGCCAAATGTTTCACGACTTTACTTTCCCCAAACTCCGATAACTCGCACCACCTGTCCTCCACTAACTCCACTATGGCCCATGATATCTTTTAACTGTTAGGAAATCGTGTATCACGATTTCAAATTGCAAGAGTATCCTGTCTTCGAAACTTCCGATACTCCGAACCCATGATGTACATGTAGACCCAATGGCCCTGACCAAATTGGATCAATGACTCTCCCCCTCCTGAGCTTTTAACCTCTCGGGAATACTTGCGATATCTCCCCTACACCTTGGTGAGTTCTGTCGGCTCATGGGATGTCACAAATCCTCCTCGGAGAATGCCGACCGTCCGTTCCTCCTTTGAGAAATCTGTGAAATGACTGAGTGTTCCTCCACGAAACTCATTCACCTGTACACAAGCTTGCAATGCTTCTTACCAAACTTCAAAGAACAACTTCGACCCGCTGTCCTTCAACAACTCTAAGGCCTTATCGCTCCTGAGATTTTCCATGACTTCCAAGTCCTTCAGAAGTCCCTTGCATGCACTCCTTGCGGAAACCTTCAACCACGTCTTCGTGTTGAAAACCCTCAACTCCGCGCACACCTACAACAACAGTCTTTAAACACTTTCCTCAGGTTTGCAACCCTGAAGTTTCACTCGGCCTGCGCACTCCTTGCAAGGCTCCGGTGCCCAACTGCACTTGTGGGTGAATTAGAACAAAAGTTATCTCTATCTGAACCTTCTGTCAACGCACTCCTTGTGGACACTTCAACTACACTCCTTGTAGGAATTCTCTAGTTCAAATCGAGGAACAATTGAAAATCATTCCTATTTCCTCTCAGACTTCACTCAAAGCATGAAATCATAAATACATCACAACAGAAAATGCATAACAGAAAACAAACATTCAAGAGCATCTCGATTAACATACATACACAGAGAATAACACAACGCCATGGATTTGAATCAATTTCCTTCTATTAATTCAAGACCTGTACATGGGTGTTCTTACACAGCTCTCTGCATGCTCTTTCTCTTCCTAAATTCATTAATACAAATGCACAATGAGGGTGTCTATATCCCGTTTCCCTCTCTCTTCTAAAACTATCCAATCTAATATTTAATTTCTATCTACCTATTTCATCTCAACATAAATGCCTCTATCTACTTCAGACGAGAGCTAAAGGCTCAAGGTATGATTACAATATACAAGTGCACCTCATCTTAATGACTTCATTTAATATGGCGCATCAACTCCAAAGTGATTTTCAAAAATTGTGCTGGCTTGTCCAGCTATCCTCCGTTTCTGTGCTGGCTCACTTGATGTAGGAGATGCTCCTGCATCATACTCCCTCACTTGAAAATTTTCATGGGCTCCTGTCCATGAGCTCCTGCACGGTTCTTCCATGCTTCAAAATATCTGCTTCATTCTCCCAGCTGGCATCTTCAGCTGGGTGTTTCTTCCACTTGACCAGATACTCAAAGTATTTATTTCGCCTGGTCCTCTTACTCACTCTCTTGTTCAGTATGCATTCCATATTTGGTTTATCTGCAACTGGAAATTGTTTCACCCACTAGATTACTGGATTCTCAGTTCCACTCTCTTCTCCTCCATCCCTGTATGGGTACAAATATGAGATGTTTAATATCGGAGAAATTCCGATCCCATCAGGTAATTCAATCTCATACGCGTTCATCCCAAATTTCCTCAAGACCTTGCATGGTCCGATTTTCTTCATCTTCAGCTTATTGTATGTTCCCCTTGGGAACCTTTCTTTCCTCAAATGTGCCAGAACCAGATCACCAACTTCAAACTGAAGTTGTCTTCTATGTTGATCTGCTCTACGCTTGTACTCCTGACTCAAATCTAGCAGTCGCTTCTTCACCTGGCTGTGAAGTTCTTTCATCGCCTCAGTGAATTCTTCTGCACTAGCGCTTCTCGTAGTAGTCTATTATGAATCCTTCAGTTCAGAAATTCCCCGCGGCTACATACCATATAAAATCTAAAATGGACTCTGTCCTGTGCTTCGATTCACTAAGTCATTGTATGCAAACTCTGCCTATGGTAGTATGTGGTCCCAACTGCTGTGGTGCTCTGTCACCAATATTCTCAGCAAGTCTCCCAGACTTCTGTTGACCATGTCTGTTTTTCCATCCGTCTGAGGATGATAATCTAAACTAAACAATAAGTTAGTCCCCAGCTTCTTCCATAAGGTCCTCCAAAAATTCCCTATGAATTTTGTGTCTCTATCCGAAACTATACTCCTCGACAACCCATGAATTCGAATGACCTCTTTGAAAAACAAACTAGCAATGTGAGTTGCATCACTCGTCTTCTGGCATGGAATGAAGTGTGCCATATTGGAAAACCTATCCACTACCACAAAGATTGAATCAAATCCTCTTTGCGTCCTTGGCAACCCCAACACAAAATCCATGCTTATCGCATCCCACGGCCTCTCTGGTATGGGCAATGGCTGATAGAATCATGCATTCTACTTCCTCCCCTTCGAATGCTAGCAAATTCGACATTTGGATACAAACTTCTTGACCTCTGACCGCATCCCTGGCCAAAAGTATGATTCGCTAAGCTTTGCGAATGTCTTGTCATGACCGAAATGTCCAGTCAATCCTCCGCTGTGTTTCTCCTTCAACAGGTTCTCCCTCATGGAGCATTTTGGAATACACAGTTGATTGCCTTTGAACAACAATCCTTCCTGAATCATGTACTCTATCCATGGGCTTCTTTCTCTGAGAAATTGATTCTCAGTTGCTTCATATGCCTCTCCAAAATCTAGATCATCTCTGTACATGTCCCTGAGATCATCAAAACCTAACGTTTTGACTCTGAACTCCTGCAATAGAAAACACTTCCTTCTCAAAGAATCAACAACTTTGTTAGCAGTACCAGAAATATGCTTAATCACAAATGTTAAATTCTGCATATACTCAACCCATTTAACATGTTTCTGATTCAACTTCTCCTGTTGAGTCACAAACTGCAGTGCATGATTGTCACTGTAGAATACAAACTCTTTCAGGATCAAGTAATGCCTCCATTTCTTTAATGCCTGGATGATATCATATAATTCCTTATCATACGTAGAGTATTTCAATTTCTCCTCATTCATCTTCTCTCTGAAATATGCTATTGGCATGTCTTCTTGACTTAAGACTGCCCCGATCGCAAATCTGCTTGCATCACATTTCACCTGAAATGTCTTTAGGAAATCCAACAACACCAACACTGGTTGTTTCGTGATCTTCCGTTTCAACAATTTGAAACCTTTCTCAGCCTCTGTCCAGTGAAAAGACTTATGCCGCTTCTTCACTGTATCCATCAACGCTGCGCTAATTCCACTGAAATTTCTGATGAACTTCCGGTAGAAACTAGCCAAACCATGAAAACTCCTCACCTCAAATACATTCTTCGATGATGGCCAATTCTTGATTACCTCCACCTTATCTGGATCCATCCTCAACTCATTTTCTGAAATAACAAAACCCAAGTAAATGAGCTCCGTCTTCATGAATGAGGATTTCTTCATGTTTATCAACAACTTCTCCTGCTGTAGCTTCTTCATCACTATAGCCAAATGCTTCAAGTGTTCTGCCACTGATTTATTGTAAACCAATATGTCATCCAAATGCACGATGACAAATTTTCCGATGAACTCCTTCAAGACTTCGTTAATCAACCTCATGAAGGTACTTGGTGCATTCATTAAGCCAAATGACATAACAAGACATTCATACAACCCTTTGTTGGTTTTGAATGATGTCTTCCATTCATCACCTTCTCTCATGCGAATCTGGTGATATCCACTCTTCAAATCAATCTTCGAAATAAAAAAAATCTCCACTCAAGAAATCCATTAAATCTTCCATCCGTGACAATGGAAACCGGTACCTGATGGTTATCTTCTTGATGGCTCTTGAGTCGGTACACATTCTCCAGCCTCCGTCTTTCTTCGGACTAAGTACTGTTGGAACATCACATGGACTCAAGCTTTCCATGACCAATCCTTTGTCCAATAACTCCTGGACTTTCCTCTTAACCTCTTCATTCTCCTGTGGCATCAATCTGTACGCGGCTTTATTCGGCAAACTGGCTCCTGGTATGAGATCAATATGATGACTCACACTCCTGATTGGTGGCAACGAACGAGGTAATTCATCCACTATAATGTCAGTGAATTCTTCCAGCAGTTCCTAAACTTCATTTGGTAAATCATCCACTCTTGTGCTAGTCAGAACAATCCGTGGTTTCCTGACCAAAAAGAATTGTGGATCCTCCTTCTTCTTAACCTCATTAAAAAGTTCCTTCCCACTCATGAGGAGTACAATATTTCTCCCTTTTGGTTTTACCTCCTTATCTTTTATTGGAAGAAACATGTGTGTCCTCCCATTCTTCTCTAGAGTATATGTATTCATCTTCCCATCATGAATTACATTCTTTTCATATTGCCATGGTCTACCCAACAATAAATGATAGACATCCATAGGAATAACATCACAGAGTACTTTATCATTATACCCTCCTATTTTGAATTCAAATAAACATTGTTTAGTGACATTTACCTGATGTCCCTTCTGTAGCCATGAAACTTTGTATGGACTCGGGTGATCAGTCGTCTCCAGCTCCAGCTTCTCTACCATCTCAATTGAAACGAGATTATCTGTGCTACTACTCTCTATGATAACCTTGCATACCCTGTCCTTGGTCTTGCAAGCAGTCCTGAAAAGTCTATTTCTTTGAGTTGAGTCCTCCACCTCCTTTTCGGGTGTTAAGATAACCTTACGTATCATCAACGACCTTCCGCCTTCTACGTCTTCAGCCTCAACATCCTGCCTCTGCGCTTCGGTGAGGTGAGCTTCTCCAATGTCCTTCTTTTTCTCTGGACACTCATAAAACTTGTGCCCATTCTTCCCACATGTGAAGCATGTGATTACTCCACCTTTTTCTCTTCCTCTACCTCTAGTATGAGGAAAAGTGTTGTTATCAGCATAATATCCTCTCTGTTCATTACGATGTCCTCTTTGTTCAACATATTGCTTCCCTTGCTGTGAGGCTCCACCTCTCTCTGTGCGAATCTGAGGTTTATTCCATTCCTCTCTGGGCTTCTGATATTTGTTCTGGACAACTGACTTACCTCTAGGTTGGCTTCTGCCTCAGCCCCTCTGACTCTGCTTTCGGCTCAGCTTCTCCTCAGCTTTCAGAGCCATCTGATAAGCATCCTTCACATTTCGGATGGTTACCATGCTCATCTCATCCTGGATATCATATATCAGGCCATTCATGTATCTGGAAACCCTCTCATCATCGCTCTCCCGATGACCTGCTCTGATGTTCAGTCTGTAGAATTCCTCAGTGTATTCTTTCACTGTCATCAGCTTTTGTCTCAAGTTTTGCATTCTCCTTAACAAAATAATTTGGTAGTCCCTGGGGATGAATTTCGCTTTCATCTTCACGATCATCCTGTCCCAGCTCTTGATCTTCTGCTTTCCCTTGCAATGTCTTTCAGTTTGTAGTTCATCCCACCACAATGTTGCATGTCCCTTCAAGCGTGTGATAGCATGCTTGACTTTCTTATCCTCTTCGACATCTTCATAGTCGAAGTATGTGTCTAGAGATCTAATCCAGTCTAGAAGCTCCTCTGCATCCAGATTTCCCTCGTAAACTAGAATGCCCATCTTCACTCTTGCACCCATTCTGGCAATAGTTCTGATCAAATGCTCATTTGATGCATCTTCGGCTGCAACTTCTTCAATGCGTTCAGCTTTGACTTCACTTTCGGAATCACTCAGATCCCCTGCACTAGCTATGCGTCTTTGTGTTGTCTCCATGTCTTTGAGTCTTGCTTGGAGATCATGCATCTGTCTTTCTATGGCTGGATCGACCATCTGCTTGCCTCTTCGTCGCTGCATTTCCCTATCCTCTGGATCAGGTGAATGTACATCCCTTCTCTTGGGTGGCATGGTGAATTCTCCTCTTCTCTGCTACAGAAAGCAAAGAGTCTCTCTGGGCTCTGATACCAAATTGATGCAGGCACGCTCCGCAGGGCACTTCCGCTCACAGGATCTTCTCTCCCTTCTCGACCTGATGAACTTAAATGTTCTTCTATTTCCCTATAGGGAAATCTACACCCACAGAACTCTTCAATGCGACCCCCTTCTTACTTATCGGGGACTCAGACTTCGTGGTATCGCGAGGTCTATGGTCGAGTGCTGGTGTTTCAGATCTCCGAACCCCGATGGAAGTCAACGCTGACCCTTCCTTTACCCTGTCGGGATTTCTCCTATCACGATTTTGCCACTCGCGATATCAAGAAAATGGATTTACTGAACCCCGAACCCCGATGCGTGGATGCTCTGATGCACACATGGTTTGACTATTCAACGGTCCCGTCCCCTTGTCGGGATTTCGGACTTTGCAGAATCATGAATCCTAATGCCAAATGTTTCAGGACTTTACTTTCCCCAAACTTCGATAATGCATGCCAGTTGTCCTCCCTAAATCCATTGTGGCCCATGATATCTTTTAACTATCGGGAAATCGCGTATCGCGATTTCAAATTGTAAGAGTATCCTGTATTCGAAACTTCTGATACTCTGAACCCCGATACACGATGTACGTGTAGATCTAATGGCCCTGATTGACTTGGATCAACGACTTTCCCCCTCCTGAGATTTTAACCTCTCGAGAATACCTGAGTTATCTCCCCTACACCTTGGTGAGATCTTTTGGCTCACGGGATGTCTTGAATCCTCCTCGGAGAATGTCGACCGTCCGTTCCTCCTTTGAGAAATCTGTGGAATGACTGAGTGTTCCTCCATGAAACTCGTTCACCTATACGCAATCTTGCAATGCTTCTTACCAACCTTGAAAGAACAAATTCGACCCATTGTCCTTCAACAACTCTGAGGCCTTATCACTCCTAAGCTTTTCCATGACTTCCAAGTCCTTCAAAAGTCCCTTCCACGAACTCCTTGCGGCAACCTTCAACCACGTCTTCGTGTTGAAAACCCTCAACTCTGCGCACACCTGCAGCAATAGTCTTTAAACACTTTCCTCAGTTTTGCAACCCTGAAGTTTCACTCGGCCTGCGCACTCCTTGCATGGCTCCGGTGCCCAACTGCACTTGTGGGTGAATGAGAACAAAAGTTATCTCTATCTGAACCTTCTATCAATGCACTCCTTGCGGACACTTCAACTGCACTCCTTGTAGGAATTATCTGGCTCAAATAGAGAAACAATTGAAACTCATTCCTATTTCCTCTCAGACTTCACTCAAAGTATGAAATCATAAATACATCACAACAACAAATGCATAACAGGAAGCAAACATTCAAGAGAATCTCAATTAACATACATACACAGAGAATAACACAACGCCATGGATTTGAATCAATTTCCTTCTATTAATTCAAGACCTGTACATGGGTGTTCTTACACAACTCTCTGCATGCTCTTGCTCTTCCTGAATTCAATAATACAAGTGCATAATGAGGGTGTCTATATCTTGTTTCCCTCTCTCTTCTAAAACTGTCCAATCTAAAATTTAATTTCTATCTACCTATTTCATCTCAACATAAATGTCTCTATCTACTTCAGACGAGAGCTAAAGGCTCAAGATATGATTACAATATACAAGTGAACCTCATCTTAATGACTTCATTTAAGATGGTGCATCAACTCCAAAGTGATTTTCAAAAATTGTGATGGCTTGTCCAGTTGTCCTCCGTTTCCGCGCTGGCTCGCTTGATGTGGGAGATGCTCCTACATCAATTAGACTCGAGGTTAAAACAAGGAATGCCTCCCACGATAGGAATCGACAAATCATTTGAGGGATATGATAGCCACCAAACGCGAATGAATTATAGGAGGATTTTTTCCCCCAATTCCAATGCTAGCATTAGTGATGCAGGAGCATCGCAAGTATCTAGCCAAGCGAGCATGAAGGAAGAATACAGCTGGAAAGTGCAACACACATTTTACATGTTTTGGAAATATTTTTGAAGCATTAATGTAATGATTAAAGGGAAGCGTACTTGCGTATTGTAAACCGATCATGAGTGATTTGCTCTCATCTGTAGGAGGTAGAGGCATTTATGGATAGTTAATGAAAGTAGGTAGGTTTGAATTAGAGATTAGACAGTTTAGAAGAAAAGGAGGGAAAACGACTATAGACACCCTCATCTTTGTATCATTGAAGGAATCAGAATTTTGATCAATGAAGCACATTAGCATAGAGGAGAAGAGAGTTGTAGTAGAGAGTTGAGAAGAAGAACTCATGTACATAAGCTTTGAATTAATATATGAAGCTTTGAACCAAACTCATCGTGTTATGATGTTTTCTATTTGTACATGCTGAATGGTCTTCTTATAGTTGTTTTATGCTATCTGTTATGAATTTTCTTTAGTACTGTGAATGTATGATTTCATGTTGAATGTTTGAAATATGAGAGAAGGAGAATGAGTTTCAATTATTTCTCTTCCTGAGCGAAAGTTCCTGCAATGAAGTGTAGTGAAAGCATCCGCAAGGAGTGCATTGAAAAAGGTTCAGAGTTTATCTCTGAAAGCTCAGGAAGGATATCGTTGTTCTCATTCCAGGAGAAGTTCAAGTGAAGCATAGGAGCCGTGCAAGGTGTGTGCAAGCTAGTTGAGTCCTTATAAGTTGTTAACTAAGGTGGAAGAGAGAAAGATTGTTGTTACAGAGAAGGTGCACAGAGTCGAGAGTTCAAATACGCTGAAGTATTTGAAGAATTGTCACAAGGAGTGCATGCAAGAGTTCTTTTGTGACTCAAAGTTTCCTAGAGAAAACCTCATAAGGGTTAACACCTTTGAAGTGTTCAAAGGAGGGGCAGAGTCAAAGTCACTTTGCATAATTTGAGTTCTAGTATAAGAATACTGGTTCATTTCGAAGGAATTTTCAAGGAAGAAATCGAGCGGTTGGAATTCTCATAAGAGAACTCCCAAAATCATGAGAACCATAACATCCAGAGAAGTTACAAGGTGGATAAGGAGGGGAAAATCCATCACTCTGGTAACATGAGTCAACATGGACCGTTGATCGTGATCTGCTGGAGCATCAGATTATTTCGGGAATTCGGGATTTGTAAATCCGAAGTTTGGACGAAACCCTTGGTCACTCTAATTCCCGAATCGTGAAAATAATATCCAAGGATGAATTTCAGGATTTCGGTAATTCAGGATTCAGAATACCGGAAGTCTTGAGGACAAGGAGCTTGGACCCTTGTATTTAGAATTTTGAAGTTGTGAGATATGGGATACTGTGAAGTGGTATTTTGGAATTTTGGGAATCGAGATTTCGGCATTTTCGTTGACAAGAATTTGGGGCACTTCACATGAGAACCCCCGAAATTGCAAAAGACAAAATAGTGTGAAGTGGCATTTCGGAAATTCGGTGTTTCGGGGTTCGGGAACCCGAGGGGACAGTGTTTTGTGATCGAGAGTCTTGGACTCCCGGTACCTGAAATTTCGAAATCACGTGGGTTGTCGGATCAAAGGAATGATTATAGCCATTGATCCCATTGGAGATATTGTTTTGGAGTTCGGGGTTTGTGGA
>JZKD02S1613838.1:0-30488 GCA_000966675.3 Picea glauca | reverse complement strand
TTCCTGCAAGGAAGTGTAGTGAAAGCGTCTGCAAGGAGTGTGTTGACAAAGGTTCAGAGTTTATCTCTGAAAGCTCAGGAGGGGTACCATTGTTCTCATTCCATTAGAAGTGCAAGTGAAGAACAAGAGACGTGCAAGTTGTGCGCAGGCTAGCTGAGTCCTTAGAATTTGTTAACTAAGGTGGAAGAGAGAAAGACTATTGTTGTAGAGAAGGTGCACAAAGTCGAGAGTTCAAATACGCTGAAGTATTTGAAGAATTGCCACAAGGAGTGCATGCAGGAGTTCTTTTGTGACTCAAATATGCCTAGAGAAAATATCAGAAGGGTTAATGCCTTTGAAGTGTTCAAAGGAGCGGCGGATTCCAAGTCACTTTGCAGAATTTGAGTTCCAGTATAAGAATACTGGATCATTTCGAAGGAATTGTCAAGGAAGAAATCGAGTGGTCGGAATTCTCAGAGAAGAAATACTGAAATCATGAGAACCATAAGATACAGAGAAGTTACAAGGTGGATAAGAAGGGGTGAATCCATCAATCTGGTAACAAGAGTCAACATGGACCATTGATCGTGATCTGCTGGAGCGTCAGATTATTTAGGGAATTTAGGATTTCTAAGTCCGAAGTGTGGATGACACCCTTGGTCACTCTAACTCCTGAATCACGAAAAGAGTATCCAAGGATGAATTTTGGGATTTTGTTAATTCGAGATTCGAAATACTGGAAGTCCTAAGGACAAGGAGCTTAGGCCCTTGCATTTAGAATTTTGAAGTTGCGAGATCCGGGATATTGTGAAGTGGTATTTTGAAATTTCAGGAATCGGGATTTCGACATTCCCATTGACAAGAATTCAGGGCACTTCACATGAGAACCCCTCAAATTGTGAAACATAAAATAGTGTGAAGTGGTGTTTCAAAAATTTGGTGTTTCGGGGTTTGGGAACCCGAGGGGACAGTGTTCTGGGATCGAGAGTCTTGGACTCCCAGTACCCGAAAGTCTTAAATCACGTGGGTTGTCAGATCAAAGGAAGGCTTATAGTTGTTGATCCCATTGGAGATATTGTTTCAGAGTTTGTGGTTTGTGGAGGATATGAAGCCAGAAGCCTTACATCAAGACTCGCAAAATCGCGAAGTCTGAAACCCCAAAAAGGTGAAAAGTTCCGATAGAAGCCAGTCTTTTGTTGAATGTTTCGGGTTTCAACATTTCGACAATTATGAAGACAAGAGGTTGGGATTCTTTTTTTTGGAACTCCCAAAGTCGTGAAACAAGACATAGCTATGTAGGAGGACACAACCAAGCATTTTAGGAAAATCAACATTTCAGGTTTTGGAAGGTGGAAAGGTTGAGAACCTCGACAACAGGATTCGTGAAATCGTGAAACCCAAAATCCCGAAAGGAAAATAGCAAGGGGAAAGTCCCGATAAGGAAAAATGGTGCRATCATTTTATTGTGGTCAAGGGAGTTGAGTGGTGCTTTGTGTTGGTTCACATGGGCATACTCATAAGGACCTGTGGAAAAACACTGTTGTTGTGTGCGCAAAGAATTTCCAAGAGGAAATAAAAGAGCCAGTCAGACTCAAAGGGGAGAAATTGAAAGATCCTGTGTGGGCTCCAACCTGAGGGTTGGGGGTCTGTGTCAATTAGGGCAAGTGGCTGGGATGGATTTTGAAAAATGTGAAGTGAGGCCATCAGGATGGACTGAACATTATAACCCAGTAAGTGACCAAGAGACCCAAATGGGTTCGTGGCAATAGGTTGAAAATTTATTATATGATAGAGAGAAGTGATGATAGGAACCTACGACACTACAACCATAGTGGTTGAAGGTGTCAAAGGAGTATCGTTAACTATAGTAGGTATGGGAGTCAAAGGGCTCCGAGAATCTTGATGAATCGATTCAGTAGTCATCCTTGTAGAATCACAAGTCGGATAAGAGGAGGTGTGTGTACCATGTTTAATAACTCTGTGCCTTTTAGAAGACAAAGACTCAATATGCGGTGGTAACTGTAACAAGTGGGGAGACCTGTTGGGAAGTTGGTTTGGCTCCATGTTGACTTAAGATTTAATATATATAAAAAAATAATTCTTAAGGCCAACTAGTANTGGGCATACTCATAAGGACCTGTGGAAAAACACTGTTGTTGTGTGCGCAAAGAATTTCCAAGAGGAAATAAAAGAGCCAGTCAGACTCAAAGGGGAGAAATTGAAAGATCCTGTGCGGGCTCCAACCTGAAGGTTGGGGGTCTGTGTCAATTAGGGCCAGTGGCTGGGATGGATTTTGAAAAATGTGAAGTGAGGCCATCAGGATGGACTGAACATTATAACCCAGTAAGTGACCAAGAGACCCAAATGGGTTCGTGGCAATAGGTTGAGAATTTATTATATGATAGAGAGAAGTGATGATAGGAACCTACGACACTACAACCATAGTGGTTGAAGGTGTCGAAGGAGTATCGTTAACTATAGTAGGTATGGGAGTCGAAGGGCTCCGAGAATCTTGATGAATCGATTCAGTAGTCATCCTTGTAGAATTACAAGTCGGATAAGAGGAGGTGTGTGTACCATGTTTAATAACTCTGTGCCTTTTAGAAGACAAAGACTCAATATGCAGTGGTAACTATAACAAGTGGGGAGACCTGTTGGGAAGTTGGTTTGGCTCCATGTTGACTTAAGATTCAATATATATAAAAAAATAATTCTTAAGGCCAACTAGTAATCAAAGAGCACACCAAAAATAATCAAACAACCAAAATGCACGCAAAAAGGATAAAGTGGTTGAAAGGGACCTCCCTCTCTAAATTAGGTATGCCTCACCCAAGAGGGGCCTGAGACTCTACTGCTAAATATTCGAGGAAATATAATCAGTTATAAGGGCCCTCATGGGATTAGCAACGAGTCGGTCAGATCCCCCCGGAGAGGTAATCCTCCATAAAGGTTTTATGTTGTCTGACCCTTATATGACCCAGGGTACCTATGGAATAACCCTTGCAAGTAAACTATGTGGCACCTAAGTCAAGCAACTAAGAAACCATGGTATAACCGATGCATATGCAAACAGTCGTAAGTCAGGTCCACTGTATGGGAAGGGTAGCAAAGCCTGAAACCTTGAATGCACTGCCTCTCACAGAGGTAACGGCACTAGAAAGATCCATATATACAAATAGATCCCCAGAAATATCTTTGATGCTAAGAAGGTATCGGGGTGATATCCCTTCAACCGAACTCACGTGACCTCATGCTTAACTCTGGTGTAAGTGGATCCTCCTGATATTACTGATTATATAATGGATTTCTTCACTCCCTTAGTCAAACACATATGTTGATTTAATATCCTTGGAGAAGTTTACTCACAAAATCCTATTCCAAGGCACCAAATCCTAAGCTAATTTGTGCACCCTAGAAAATAAAATCGTTACTAATTAATTTTAAATTATAGCGTTAATTTTAATGGCCTTGCTTACTCAAAAGGTGCAGTCATGAAACTAGTGATGTTATGACTCAACACATAAAATAAATGAATATGAATATAATGAAAAGTCCTAAATTCAATTTCCAATATATAACATGCTCCCTAAAAATGCAATTTTCCATTCAATTCTACAATTCTAAATAAAAATGCAATCTTTCTTTACATGCACTAAGATAAATGAAAAAGACTCAAGAGATCAAAATGCCAATCAATGTTAAATGCCTAATATTTTTGTATTTTCAATATAATAAAAATGAAAATGAATGGAATGAACAACAACTTGATATAAATACTATAATGTGTATAGACAGAGACAACTCAAGTAGGATATCAAGGACCAAAACACCCAACCCAATGTACAAGGACAATCAAAATGAAAAGATGATGAGAAAGGAACCACTCAAAAATTCAACCAAATACAAGTTTCCTGTCATTCCACAGACACTTAACAGTCACTACAGAGACCCAAGAAGGCTCAACAATCATCAAAACCTACCCAGCAACCACCAAACCAAGAAATCAAGAAAAAAAGTTTGATGTACGCAACTTTTCAAGGAAAAAGAATGTATTTACGCTTGTTGTAGAAGGACATCATGCGTATGTATGCGATTGTCAAGAAAAAACTCATGTATATGTGTCAAAACACAACTAGGCTAAGGATAAATCTGAAAGACTCAAACCCAGAGTAAACAAAGGTTTTCAAGCAATCATACGACAAGAAAATCAATATGAATGAGAGAAATCTCAAGAGAAAATCACTCCAAACCCGAAAAAAGAAGATTCAATCCTCAGTATGGTTTCCAATTCTATTACGAGGAAAATCTCCCTATTGCTAGGGGTAAAACACAATAGATGGAAATGACTACATAAATCAACTCTACCTTCAAGTATGTTATATAAACAAATATGCTAGCAAGACAAGATAAAAGTCCTACCTCATCCAGGCATTCGATGAAGTCCACTGTTGAGCACTTGACCCAAAGCAATATACCTGCAACTAGTCCTCAACAACCAAGAAATTCAAGTATATGGTGATAATATATGATGTTAGCACATTCAATATCATAATCCATCAACATTCATAACAAATACGCCCATGGAATAATAATTCAAATATTTGCAAGATATCGATTGGACAAGAAAACAATATTTCTATTAAGATATAATCAACAGAAGTGAATACGTTATAGACTTTCGTGTCAGCATGGTTCAGAACCAAGAAACCAAGTTCCTTCCAGTTGGGCCTCCACCAAAGGAAATCTCATATAAGAGAGATAATGATTTTCTCAATTAGTAACGAAAGATCTTGGGGTATGAAAAATGTGTTCAGACTTACAGGATAAATGGATGTAGACTCAATGTGAAGTGAATAATTCCTCCAGAGTAACATTTCTCTCAAAGTTGAATTCTTTCTCCTCTTTTCCATAGCTCGTAAATGGCCCATTATAGCCTTTAAGTGGAACTGAAGGGTCAAGTCAGAACATTTCCAGTATATGGAAGGCCAATGATCATTGATCTTGTGACGTGACATGGAAACCTGATACTATTTTTCAATTTTGGGCACATTTCCTGATTTACGCAAGTTGTAGTGGTGAAACCTGCATATACACATGTTATATAGTAAGAAAGGTGTATATATGTGGAGAAATTGTATTTTTAGCTCTGGGATTTGCAAAAATGGATTACAAGTCTGCATAGGGAAATGGAAAAAGGCCTTTTGTGCAAGATAGCATGGGGTGAGACAAATCTTGCTATAACAGGTACATCATTGCATATGGTTGAGGTGATATTAATGCACAATGGAGATATATTATTGGTACTTGGTACATGAATGTTATGGTTCAGTTTTAGAGGTACATATTTGTATTGGAATATGGTTGAGACACATTTCATGGTATATTGTACATGGTATATGGTATATTATATGGTACATGTGTTGATGTACATGGCTGATACACGGTATGGTACATGATTGGTACTTTGTATACATGGTTTATGGTTGAGGCATATGGTACATGTGTTAGTTCATGGTTGATGCACTTTTTGTGCTACAGGTTGTGGTACACTGTTGATTCTTGGTATGGTCAGGTTTATGGTTTGGTATATGATTTGGTACATGGTTGAGACACATACCCTAGATGGTATGTTGGTGATATTGGTATATTACAGTTAGAGGCATGTGTTGTAGATGTTGGACATATAGTTGAGAGGTTTCCTTGGGAAATGATCAATGTGAGAGGATCTAATTGAGTATCAGTGAGACTGATAGGTTGGACAAGTTGATTAGAGATAGGTTGATGTGACATGTTGGATACAATGAAAGGTTGGATATAGTGACTTGTTGCAAGTTGATGTGATAAAGGAAGTGATAGTGACAGTGACAGTGGCAATGAAAGTAGCATTGATTGTATTAGTGACAGTTGGTCTACACTTATATTTCAGGGAGGTAGGACGGGGAAAGGAAAGTGGGTTGTAGCCTAGTTTTGATTGCTGTCGGAGAATCCGGAATTTGGAGATTCCTTCAAGTTGGAGCCTCAAAATAAAGGGGTTGTAGCCTCCTTCTAGTTGGAGACAAATAATTTAGGGAGTTGTAGATTCCTTCATGTTGGGGCCTGTAAATAGGGGGTCATAGCCTCCTTCTAGTTGCAGTTGGAGAATTTGGAAGTTGGTGCTTCCTATGAATGAATTATTGATATATATAAGAAATCATTCCATGGTTTTATCCCAATTGGGTTTCCATGTAAATAATGTACTATGTATTTGATGTGATGTTGCTTATGATTATATACTCATGATATATTGAATGCAATAATAGATGATACATTGGTGATAAATTTTTGAACATTGTTGATTAAGTGAAATAATATATATAGTATGAATGGAGTACTAATGTTTAATGGTCAAAATGGCATAGACTATGATTCATGGAGCAGAAGGAAAAAATTTGGTTTTTGGCACAAGGATATGATATTTGGTATTCAATTGTTACAGGATATAATGGTTCAAACAAAGAAAATACTGCAACCAATAGGGAATTAAAGAGGAAAAACAAAATGGAAATGGATTTCATCATGGAAGGACTATGTTTTTCAACAAAAGAAAAAGTGGGAAAGTTTCCATCGCCTAAAGAAATCTGGGATAAGCTACATAATATCTATTCTTCTCCCATAACAGAGTCAAAACATTCCAAAGATGATGCAGATGACAACTCAGATGCTGAAGAAACCTATAGAGGTGAGTATTTTTTATATAATTGTGAAGAGTGAGGACATTTTGAAATAGAATTCCCTTATTTGAATATTGAAAGTAATGAGACAAAAAATCCTAATGAAATAGAAGACAATCATGATATTGAAAAGAAAAGGAATTATGAAGAATATTTCAGTCAACGAGAAATAGAACTTGAAGATAAAATAATCACATTGAAGATCCAACTTGAATATGAAAATCCAATAGAAGAAGTCATGAGGAATCATATGTTGAAGAAAGAAGATTATCATAATGCCAACTCCAAAGAAGTCAAGCAAACAATCATGATGTTAAAGGATCAGCTAGAAGAAGCTAGAAGGATTGAAGAAACTCTCAAGGATCATAGGAAGTGTCTAGAAATTAAAATAGAAACACAAAAGGAAGAAGCAGAAAAGAGAGAGAATAATTTGACATATCATCTTAAGGAAAGAACTAACGACTTAAATCATATTGAAGTAAAATTTGGTCAATAAGAAAGAAGACTTGAAAAATAAATCATATCCTTGAAGATCCAACTTGAAGAAGTAAAGCGAACAAAATAATTCATGAAGATTCAGATATCGAAGAAAGAAGAAGAGGTTGAGAGGCTTGAAGAAGAATTTGTTACATTAAGAGTTAAAATTATCAAGCTCAGAAATAACGTTGAAGAGATAGAAACATATACCTCATTAGTAGAGAATTTTGAAGAGAAGCCCTCCAGGTCACTAGAAAAGAAGAATGGAGAAAAGAGTAAGAGTTACGGAAAAGTATTCAAAGAAAAGAATCACGGTCAACAATAATCAAATAAGAATGAGTATAATAGAGATTCATATTAAACAAGACCTATTGTACTTAGGAAACAAAGAGGCTTCAACCATGATGATGAGATCCAAAGAAGAGAAGATCATGATCACCCAAGGAAGGAATTCAAAAGGACTACACAAAAAAGAAGATCATTCACTCTGAGGTATGTAAATTTGTTTTATTGTCATTGTTTTTATTGTACTAACTTTGGACATAAGGTTGCAGATTGCAGGGCTTATGAAAGAAATGTTCAAACAAGAAACTCTTATCTTTCCTCACATGACATTGAATGTTACAAGTGCCATAACTATGGACACATATATCGTAAGTGTAGAAGAATGATGGATACTTCTTTGAGAAAGAACATTGATATCAAATATAAGAAGGTTTGGAAAAGAAAACAAGAACAGGCAAAGGAAGATCATATGAATGAAGGAAAACCATAATTAATACTCCCGAGATTGGAAATAGTACTAAATGAAGAAAAATATATAGGGAAAAAGAAATATATCATATATAGGAAGGTTTGGAGAAGAAATGAAAAACAAGAAGAATAGGTGAATAAAGACCAGGTCCCAGAGATCGCAGAATTTACAATAGTACAAGAATGAAAAGAAGAACAGGTGAATAAATAATAGGTTCAAGAGAGTGTACTTTCAAGAATTGTAGTTAGAGATCAATCCATGGGAAGAAAGGAATAAGTAAAAGTTTATAGAGATGATGAGTCTACAGACGAAGAGGAATATTACTCCACATCAAAGTGGGTATTTTTCTAAGCCATCCGACTTGGAGACTCATAGTAAATATGTATGTTGATTAGGGGGGAGTCCATGCAGTAGATATTATAGATCAAAGAACCATATTTCGAGCAGTATGAGGTATTTACAAAGATAGATTCAGAACATTCATTTAGGAGAAGTACATAGTAATAGAATCAGTTGAGAAGTAGTGTTCCCACACATGTATCAGTTGGCATGCATAAATTTATTATTGTATTTCATGTATGTATTTAGGCAGGGATATCTTTAGTACAGTTTGTTCTAGACATGCAGAGTTTGATGAGCATATAGATCAGATAAGTGGACATATTTGATTTAGTCTGATAAAAAGAAACATATGATGATCAATTGTAGCATATTCACGTGAAGCCTTCATGATAGTTCAGTGACATATGGGTCAACATTGTGGATAGTTGAGTAGCAGGTTTATGAACATTTTGTGGCATATCGAAAGAGATGGATTTGTGATATTCTTAGCAGGTACGGGAAACACCAGTCATATTCATAGCAACATATTTACAATTGGAATCGGTGGAATCTATTAGTCACAGAAAGGAAAAGTAGTGAAAGGAACAAAAAAATAGGGAAAAAGAAACCATTGGCATAAGTTATATCATTGAAAGGAAATCATTGAAAAATGTGGTCAAGTGAACATGACAAGTGATTGAAGAAATCAAGTAATGAATTTTGTTTATATATGTCAGTGAATTTCAAGAGGAAGCACCAATGGACAATAAGCAACATTGAAAGTGAGGAAAGGAAACATATATATGTAAACTTACATTGATCTACATGATATCTTGCAAAGAATTCAAAGGAATAGAAATCATGAGAGAAATAAATCCAAAAAGGAAGATCAATAGCATGCATACAAGAGGAGTTACCTTTTTTCAAAAAAGGAGAGAAAGAACAAAGGCATCGAAACAGAGAGAAATAATAGATGCATGAATACGAGGAGAGAGTCCCGAAAGTGAGTCACTATTTTCTAGAGAGAAGAGGAACTTGGAAACATGTGAAGAGAAAGAACAAAGGTATGACAACATGGGGAGTAGCCCCAAGGAGAGATAACCTTTTCTAGTTATGTCGAAGGGGGAGAGTGAGAAACATTGATGATGAGAAATGGTCACATGGAAAGCATAAGTGTTGGACCATAAATATTTCCATCAGTGTTGCCATCAATGCCAAAGGGGAAGATTGTTGGAATGTTGGTTTGGAAAGTTGGTTGTCATTGGTGTCAACCCTTGGAGAGGTCCGGATATGTGGATAATATTATTAGAAAGTTGATTGACATTTTTATGATTGAGATTGATGATGAGTTAGTTGGGTGAATTTTATGTAGTCTACATGTATCTTGAGAGGTGTTGTTATGGGACCCAAAGTTGGTTTAGGAATATGAACATAAAGGACAATGCAATTGTAGGTAAAACACTCATAGATAGATATTCATTTTCATGCCATTTATGGTGATATGTGGTATCCCATGTGGTTCCTCACGGTTAGGAAGATATGGCCTTGTGAAGTTGGAAGCCCTGAAGAATGGTCAAGAAGCTCTAGTTGGTTACAAGTCAATGAATGAAAGGGTAAATTGGTTGTAACAAGAAATCTTTAGAATCCCTAAGTTTAAGGGAGGAGGTTACCTAGAAAAATTATAAATACCCCTCAAGGAGTCATTCACAAATACACATGCTCACTTACAATTGAATATATATATTGTGAATTTTATGGTATAGTACTGTGATGTTTTGGCTAGTTTGTGATGGAAGTTTTCTCAGGAAATAAAGGAAGGTCAAAGGTGAAAGTCTCGGAGTTGCAAAAAACATGAGTAACCCTATTTTATGAAGTTATCTGTGGGTCATAGTGGAAAAAGTAGAAGACATCCTCAGGTCACAATGAAAAAAGTAGAGGACATCCACAAGTCATAATGAATAAAGTAGCAGACATCCATGGGTCATAGTCGAGAATGTAGCGAATATCTACGGGTCGCAGTGGAGAAAGTAGTGGACATCCATGTTATATCAAATTTTGCCTCACCCCATGAAACTTTATTGGATGGAATTTCCATTTCCCTATGCAGACATGAAGTCCCTTGTTGTACCTTCCAGAGACAAAAAATCATATTTTTCCACATATATACGTCCTACTAGTTAGAAAACATAATACGTAGGTTTCTCCATAACATCCCGTGTACATCGGGTTTGGTGCTCAAAATTAAAAATTTTGTCGAGTTTCCATGTCACATCATGAGATCCATGATCCTTGAACTTCCATATACTGGAAATTCTCTGACTCATCCCTTCAATTCCACTTGAACTCTATAAATTAGGCCATATCCAAACTATGGAAGAAGAGAGAAGTCAAACTTTGAGAGAAAATATACTCTGGAGAAATTTAAATTCACATTGAGTCTGCATCCCTTTATCCTTGACAGTTTGAACACATTGTTCATCCCTCAAGCTCTTCCTTATTTGATGGAGAAGCTCATTGTCTCCTTTATATGAGCTTCCCTTTGGTGGAGGATTGAAGTGGTGGAGGCCCAGATGGAGGGACTTAGTTTCTTGGTTTTGATGTGTGTCGTTACATAAGTTTGTAACTTATACACCTATGTTGATAATTTTTAATAGAAATACTTTTTTCTCGTCCAATTGATATCTTGCAAATATTTGAAATATTATTCCATGGGCGTATTTGTCATGAATGTTAATGGATTATGCTATTTTATATGCTAACATTATATATTATCACCATATTCTTGTGTATCTTGGTTTTTGAGGATAAGTTGCAGGTATAAAGCTTTGAGTTGTGTTCTCAATGGTGGTCTTCATCGAACATCTAGATGAGGTAGGTTCTTGATCTTGTCCTATTATCATTTCATTTATATAGAATACCTGGGATTAGAATTGATTTCTATGTGTCATTCCATCTGTTTATGTTTACCCCATTCCATATAGTGATTTTCATCATAACACAATTGGCGACCATACTGGGGATTGATCTTCTATTTGGGGTTTGAGTATTTTTCTCCTTGAATTTCTCTTTGTTAGCCCAAGTTTCCTTGTCGCCTGATTGCTTGACAGCCTATTTTTACTTTGCATATGAGTTTCCTAGATAACCCTTTCCCTGGAAGTGATTTACCACATATACATGGGTTTTCTGTAGACAGACACGTACATATGTGAGTTGTCCTTATATAGGGTGTGTACATACACGTTGATTTCTCTAGCATTCACATACATCACCTTTGTAGGTTTCCTAGTTGATTTAGGTGTTTATTGGGTGAGTTTGGTTGGTTGTTGAGTATTCTTGGATCTTTGTCCTAACTTTTGAGTGCCTACAAAGTGATAGGAAACCTTCTTTTTGTTGAATTTGTGGGCGATATTATTTCTTATCATATTTTTCATTGGTTGTCCTTTCATCTTGGTATGAATGTTTGATTCTTGGTATTATGCTTGGCTTGTCCATTTTTTCTTGCAGTATGGACTATATACAAAGTTGTTATACATTCCTTGCATTTTCGTTTGTTTATATTGAAAATACAAAAAAAAAAATGTTCATTTTTCATTATGGAATTTTCTCTTTTTGTTATTTAGTATTGACTTGAGATATGTGGGAAGATTGCATCTTATTGAAATTGTAGAATTTCATTGAAATTTGCATTTTAAAAGATTTCTATCTTTTGAGAATTTAAGATCAGGACTTAGCACTATGTTTATATTCATTTCTTTTATATGATGAGTCATAATATCATCAGTTTCACGAACACATCTCTTGAGTAAAAAAAATCCATTAAATTAACACTAATTTACTAAAATTGATTAGAAACAATTTTATTTTTCAGAGTACACAAACAAGCATAGGATATAGGGCCTTGGAATAGGAATTTGTGAGTAAACGTCTCCAAATCTGTTGAACTAAACATATGTGTCTGACTAGGGAGTGGTGAAATCCATTGTATAACTAGTGACTTCAGGATGCTTCACTCACACTGGAGTTAAGCACGAGGTCATACGAAGTTTGTTGCAGAGATAACCCTATAATATATTCTTAGCTTCAGAGATATTTCTAGGGATATATTTGTAGTTGGGGGTTTTGCTAGTACCTTTACCTCTGTGAGAGGCAGTGCTTTCAAGATTTCGGGATTTTTTACCCTTCCCACATGGTGGACCTAACTTACGACTATTCTCCTGCACATTGATTATATCGTGGTGAATCTAGTTGCTTAACATAGGTAGCCACATAGGTTACTGGAAAGGGTTATTCTACAGGTACCCTAAGTCAGATAAGGGTCAGACAACACTCAACCTTTATGGAGGATTACCTCTCTAGGGGGATCTGACCGACTATGCTATTAATCCCATGAGGGCCCTTATAATTGATTCTAATACCTCCAATATTTTAAAGGGAGTCATAGACCTCTCTTGGGTGAGGCATACCTACTCTAGTGAGGGAGGCCCATTTTCATATACTATATCATGTTTTTGTGCATTTGGCCTTTTTATTTTTTTTTGTGTGCTCTCTGATTGTTAGTTGGTCCTAGGATTTGATTTTATATCTTGAGTCTTGATTCATCATGGAGCTAGACTAGCTTCCTCACAGGTCTCACCGTTTGTTGAAGTTACCACAGCATCATGAGTCTTTGCATTCTAAAAGGCGTAAAGTTACTAAACATGGTACACATACCTCCACCTACCAGACTTGTGATTATATAATTATGAGTACTGAGTCGAGTATGAATGAAATGGGGAGTCCCTCAACTCATATACCTACTGTAGTTAATGGGGTTCCTTCAAATCCTTCAGCCGCAATGGTTTTTGAACCGGAGGTTCTCTTCCTTACTCCTATATGGATGGTGGTTGCTAGTTAACCCATAGTAATGAACCCTTTCAGGTCTCTTTTTGGTACGCCTAGATACAATTCTCAATCCATACCTTCATCCTCTAAACCTTTCTCTTTTGTTATGCCAAATATGGCATCACAAATTTCATCCTTCATTCCAGCAACTAATGCAAATCCTAGTCTTTCATATGGGGGCATGGCCCCTCCACATACTCCTCTCTCGTTGTGTGGAATTCAAATTACTCAAATCAACACTACGGTTGGGGGTCAACCTCCTTTTTCCTCCAGGTCTAATCATAGTCTCAATGCTCCTAGCTGGAGTACTCAACCAGGAAGACAAGCCACTTCCAATGTTTTGTCCTTTCCCCCTTCATAGTCCATGTTGTTTTCGACTAACATATTTGTTATGATGAATCCACCTCTATCCTCTAGGGTTCCATCTGGAGAAGGTCAGCTTCATACCATGGGAAACCCCCAGCCTTGATCTCCTCTAGCTGGGGGCAATGTTTATAACCCTCATTATATTGTTTGTACATGTATTGTTCCCATACAACCTCTTATGAATCAGTTTGGAGGAGGATATTACCCTACCAGACAAGGCCATGGTGTATACTAGAACCTTGGATGGGATGCAATCCCTCAACATCAACCTTGATCGAGAGCATGGGCTAGGATGATGCAACCTGGGATCCATTTTCTATCCATGATTAATGTGCCATATTTTTCGAGATTAATGAATGACTCAGTGTGTCATGCTCCGTCATGGCCCCCCATCCCCACTAAGATTCGAACGGACATTCCAAAATTCAAGGGAAATACTGGCGAGGATCCAAGTGATCATGTTACTACTTTTAATCTTTGATGCTCATCCAATTCTCTTAATGACAATTCTATTTGTTTGAGACTGGTTCAATGCACCCTCACAGGGGTTGTAGAGAAATGACACATTGAGCTACCTTGGAGAACATACATATTTTTTAATCAAATGGTTTTGGTCTTTCTCAACCACTTCCATTTTTTTGGTTCATTATGATACCGGCATAGAATTTTTGTCAACCCCTCTGCTAGGATAAGGCCACGCATATCTCAGACCATATCCAATATTGGTGTAGATGGAAGAGGTTGATTAAAGCCTACATTCTTGCAGAGTTTATGTTGGAGTGGTTCCTTAAATCCCTATTTCCTTATATTTCGAAGGATGTTTCTACATCCGGGGTAATATCCGAGGAAGAAGTTATTTTCAAGGCCGAACAACTAGACCTCATATATGCTTAGTTTGGGATGTTGTATGAAATTCTTCCTAACAAATTTTGGTCAAATTATGACCCTAAACAAAATCTTGGGCCTCATGCCAATGGAATTATAGGCTATGCAAATGCTAAGTCTACAGAATTGGTGACGAATTAGTTGAAGGAGTTTTCTCTAAGACAGTCTATAGCGGGACAAGATTCGTATTCATCCTCCACTTCCACTCATTCAGCAGATGTGCATTCTATATAGTCGTTGACCAACCCAAATGGTAACCAACAACCAGGAGGGAATATAAAGAAAGGACGAGGTAAAAATTGTAAAGGTGGGAGAAATAATAACAAAGACAGGTACAACACTAACAATGATAGATCGAATAATAATGCTGGTGAGGGAAAGAAAGAAAAGTGGAAGGTGAATTTTCCTTGTAAACTTTGTAAAGATGATCACCTTACCCACCTATACCCCAAACTTGAGGAATCCTTGAGGCTCTTATCTCAATCGCTCATTGTGCTGACTAATCCTTTTATGCATAATCAACACATGGCTTCGGGGTCCTCCAATACTAGAAATGCATCAAGCAGGAATCAAAACCCTTTGGCACTTGAAGGTGACCATCTATGTGTTAATATGGTCAAGTCTCAGATTAATTTATCCCCTTGACACTCAATATCATGATTACATTTCTTCATAGACTGTTATAAGTCCAAAGTCTCCCCCTCCTCTAGAAACACCTTTTTAGATCAAAAAACTAGAGTCTCTTCCTTGCATCCTAAAAGGAGTACTAAATGATCTTCCCACAATCCTAATGCCAAATCTGCCCATAACTATTTGATTCTCGAATATCTATTTCAAACACCTTGTGCAATGTTGGCTTTGGAGTTGCTCCAGACATGTCCTTCAAATAGGAACGCCTTGTTATCTGTGTTAGGAGCTCTAGACCCGTGTGGCTCAAAATTTATTAATTTTGATGTCACGGATGTTAAGCCTCACTTTCCTTACCAAATGGCCTTTCAAATCCATGTGTCTTACATGAAATATACCATCAAACACACTATTATTGATGAAGGTGATACAATGTGCATAATGTCTCTAACTTGTTGGAAAGCCATTGGTTCTCTGACTCTCTCTTAATCTATGACTATGTTGACCACATTTGATGGTCATTCATTTTGACCCCACGAAATCAACTTTTATGGTCTAGTTAGGTGGAAATAAAGTGGAGGTTGATGTCAAGGTGGTTGATGTGACCCTTGACTATAATTTACTACTAGTTCATAATTGGACTTATCCCATGACTGTGGTCGTGTCGTATGTTTTCCACACTTTGTGTTTTCCTCACGAAGGGAAAATAGTGATGATTGATCATTTCTCCTTTGCGCATGATATTCCTAATGCATCAGTTGGACCTTTGATCCCAGTGATAGAAAATTATCAGCCGACAACTAAGGATATTGGTGTTAGAATGTATTCCTCTCTCATATCTACCTTTGATTTCATGGCACCAATTCATCACATTTATACCATTTCCAATGAGTCTCTGTCATCAATGAGGTTTGTTCCTTTATTTATTTATTATTTAAACAACCCTTGGACCCTACCTTCCCCAAATATGTCAAGCAAAGACCAATCACACATTGGAATGACAATGCCATTGTCAACAACAGAGGTTGCGTATCAGGTTTTTCTTAACACTACTACTGACTCAAATCATGTCTCCTCGTAGATGGACGAGGAGGATCCTATTCCTGAGCCCGTATGGGCCACCCAATCATATTGTTCGCATGATATCCTTGTTGATACTTTACCTTCATATGAATCCATCTTAGAGGCCTTGAATGGTCCAGATAGGCCATGTGACAATATGCATCATCACTCTTACTTCCTTCCATAACTCGTTAGGATCGAACAACACAAATTTATATCTACCTTATGTGATATGGTCGGTCACATTATGGTTTCACTAGATATGCATGGTTTTTATGCAAAAGGAAACATGGAAAATATTTCTTCTATCGTCATGATAGACATCTCTTGAATTTGTGGAAAAATTGAAAACATATATATCGGTGTGAATTATTCGCATGAAGAAATTTAGATCTACACCGATCTATTCAAATAATTTTGTGATGTATTCACTTGGTCATACGAAGAGATGCCAAGAATCGACCCTAGCATTGTAGAACATGAGATCAATACTTATCCGAATGCTAGACCTATTCAACAATGTTTTAGAGATGTTAATCCTAGGAAGGCCCCTGCTATTAAGGTAGAGGTAGAGAAGATACTTAATGATGGTTTCATATACTCTGTTCCTTTGACCTAATGGGTGTTCAACCCCATTCTCGTGAATAAGAAACAAGGAACCATCCATGTATGTATGGATTTTCGAGACCTGAACAAGGACTTTCCTAAACAAAACTTCCTGACTCCTTTCGTTGGCCAGATTCTCGATGAGTGTACAAGAAGCGAAGTTTTTTTTTTTATGGATGGATTTTAAAGATATAATCAAATTCAAATCAAACTCGAGGATCATCACAAGATGACGTTTATTTGACCTTGGGGTACTTTTTCATACCAGAAAATGCCTTTCAGTCTTAAAAACGTCAGAGTAACCTTCCAACGTGCCATGAACTCTGCTTTTCATGATCTCAAACAAATTGTCGAAGCTTACCTTAACGATGTTGTTGCTCACTCTCACAAGAGACTAGATCATTTGACTCACCTTCAAATAGTATTTGATAGATGTCATTATTATCACATCCATTTGAACCCTCACAAGTGCATATTTTGCGTTAGGTCTGGCTGTCTCTTAGGATTCTTAGTCTCTCAAAATGGGATCATGGTGTATCCTATGAAGGTCGAGGCAATATTTTGATTTCCTCCCACACACAACATTTGAAAATTTCATGGTTTACAGGGGAAGGATAACTTCTTTCTATGGTTCATAGTGAACTATGCCAATTTAACTAAGGGTTTCATGTATGTTTTGAAGAAGGATAGTCTATTTATATGGGATGAGAGAGCCTAAGAATCCTTCTATGCTATTAAGAAATCCTTGGTATGGATGCCTCTGTTGAAGCCTCTGGACTACAATAGGGACTATTTTCTTTATATCACTGCATCCAAAGGGACGATTGGTATGGTTTTGTTTCAGGAAGATGATGAGTTCCATGAGAACAATGTCTACTATCTTAGTAAAAAATTAATTGATTCTAAACTTAAGTACTCTCACGTCGAGAAACTATCCTTGTCCTCCGTACATGTAGTTCAAAGACTACGAAATTATATATTTCTTTGAAAAACTACCATAGTGATATGAATCCATTTCAATACATACTTACCAGGCATATCATAGGTGGAAAACACAATAAATGGATTGTTATTTTGCAAGAATTTGATCTCGATTGTTTTTCGGCAAAGTCTAAAAAATCACTATTTTTTTCAGAGTTAATATCATAATTCCCTCGACAAGATGAGGATGTTATTAATAACAATTTGTTCTCAAATGAGCATATCATCCTTATCTCATCTTCAGACCCTTGGTATAGAGACATTTTAATCTATCTTCAAACCTTGAAGTTATCTCAGCATTTGTCGAGAGATGATCGACGACGTATATGACATCAAGATAAAAACTACCTTATCATCGGAGACACTTCGTATCGTCGAGAAGTAGATAATATTTTTCATTGGTTCTTGACTCGTGAGGAAGCTAATCTAGTTCTCAATGATTGTCATAGTGGAGCTTCTGGTGGTCATCTATCTTGGATTGCGACAACCCAAAAAATATTGTGAGTTGGTTATTTTTGGTCATCAATTTTTAAATATTGCATTGAAGAAGTCAATAACTGTCCCCCTTTCTAGGTGTTCACTCAGAAAATGTGCTCGCATCCATCCCCTCTTCACCCATTTATCACCGTCGGTTCCTTCACCAAGTGGGGGGTAGGTTTTATGGACTATAACCCAGCTTTGGCTAGGGGGAATCAACATATTATCGTGGCCATAGATTACTTCACTAAGTGGGTAGAGGCCATGCCTACCATTAAATTTGATGGTAAGACAACAAAATTCTTCGTATTCAACCAAATTATAGCCTAGTTCAAAATCGCAAAGGAGATTGTCATTGATCATGGTAGTCACTTTTAGAATGAAATGATGAAGGAGTTAGTATCAAAATTGGGGTTTAAGCACGATCATTCTTCCCCTTATTATCCCCGGGAAAATGAACAAGTAGAGGCGGTGAATAAATATCTCAAGACCATTTTGCAAAAAAATGTCATCCAGAGTAAATTTGACTGGCATCTAATTCTTTACCCTATGCTTTGGGCATATCGAACCTTGATTAAGACTTCCACCATTTTTTCTCCTTTTCAATTAGTACATGGTGTGGATTCAATTCTGTCGATTGAATGTGAAATCCCTTCCCTCAAACTAGAAATTGAGATCCTACCTGACACATTCGATCTTGACTAACGCCTCATGCACCTAGAGTGTCTATATGAGTAGTGTCGAGATGCCTCTATGGCTATCAAAGTAAATAAACAATGTGTTAAGGTTCAATATGATAGGTCTATCTATCCTCGACAGTATGTTGAGGGTGACTTGGTCCTCCTGTATGAAAAATCCAAAGAAACGTTGGGGACAGGAAATTTTAACCCCATGTGCCACAGTCCTTATATTGTGCGACATGTTTTAGAGAAAGGAGCCTATGAATTGGAAGATTATGAAGGGAACATGTTGGATGAGCCTAGAAACGGGATCTACCTTAAAATATATTATGCTTGAGCCCTTAATATTGGGCATGAATCTTTGTATAATAGTGCATCTTAGTGTATATATATCTTTTCCTTTATGTCATCGACTTTCTTATCGATTTTTCCCTTGGTTGGAAGATGTCAATGGAATCTTCAATTTACTTAGGATTTGCATATGGTTCCAATAGTCATACACGAAACATGGTTTCCACTGCTTGGGTCATTTACTGACCCGAGGGTAAACTGATGTCTTCAGGTGGCATTTTTATGAAGCCATCAATGAATAGTGTGCCTGAGTATATCGTCGTTATAGAAATTTTATGCAACACCATTTCACATGGTGTTCAATATTTAGAGGTTTTCCTAGACTCCTAGTTAATAGTATGTCAGTTAAATGATAGTTACTGTGTGTGAGACCCTATTTTACTTTGACTATTCCTACGGGTACTACTTTTGGAATGATACTTCAATATTATTAATTATAATCACATACCTAGAAGTTATAATAATTTGACTGATGCATATGCTAATTATGTTTTGGATTGGAATTTTCAACATAACTAAAGTAAAGAAAACACATTCATCAATGTAAACATTGTAGCATATATAAGTAAATCCAACGACCAATGTTTTTTTATATTTCATGTCTCCAAAAATATGTTTTCATAGTACAAAATGAGACTCACACCCTCAAAATAAATATATGGCCAATAGATATAATGACCATGGAATCTACGCCTATGGCATCAGATGCATATAATGAAAGCACACTAGGATGTTTGCGAGATGTCAGAAGAGTTGCACCCATGCATGGGGCACACCCACCACCTTCCATTGCATAGCCTCTATAAGATCCTCCACCTAAACCATAGGAATCATTTGCATCAATCGAGGCAGGTTCCCCTACACATTTTGTAGCACTCTCTTTGCATCTCCTCCTGCATGCTCATATATTCAATTCCTCCACCAATTTCATGGGAATGAATCTTGTCATCATGGACCCACATCTGTGTAACAAATCATTTTGTTAATACTCTATACCATACAAAAATATTCACATTTTTTATACTTTTTGAGAAACACAAAAAAAAAATGAAATATATAAAAACTTCTCATACCTATATCATCGTAGGCGGAGCCTGGTGGAAAAGGAATATCTGGATCCCCTATGTAGTCGATCCTATCATAAGGGTATTCATCTATGTATATCACATGTTGACACTACCAGAAGAAGAACTCATCATTGTAGGGGGTTGGCACCCTACCACCTCCTAACTGCCTCATCACGTCGGTCCATCGTGACATGGCTAGATCACACAGTCTGTGTCGAATGATCTATACTCTAGGGATCAATCTTGGAACTCACTCAAAGAAAAAAATATGCAATATGGATGTAAACCCAAAGTTTCTATTCCTCCCTTGTTTGAAATCCGTTAGCTCGATCTTCAAGTTATCTAGGAGTGAGGTACACCAATCATAAATCTTGGATTGTAAACACTTCATTGCATAAAACATGAGTGGTCTTGATTCCTGGTGCAACAAATCAAACCCCGAGATCCATGTAAGAACAAGGATGACGATATTTAAAATTAGGTTCTCAATCACCCTGATGGGGAGTTGGATCCCTACTTTATCTGTGCCTGCAACATAGTGGGTGGTGATGTAATCCTCTATGTGCATGCCACCCCTAGCCCCCTAGGATTTGAGATTTACTGCCTCACCCTGATGAGACAATCCAGAGATAAAATAGTTGTCATCTACTTCTATCCTCAATGATTTCCCATCGATATTGAAGGCCTCTGCCTCTAGATCACAAAATTTTACTAGCATTTGGAGTAACCTCACTTGAGCCCTCATTCCTTTGAGAGCCAAAAATTTGTAAACGCCACATCTTTTTAGAGCTAGTTGGGCCCATGGATCTCTTTTCACTGCTGAATCCACCTCCTCATTCTCCCTCTCTCTCCATCCAAGCACCATCCTACCAAAATAAAGTCATTTTCTTTAGTCAAATTCATTAAAAAAATTGTTTGTGGACTTGTATGCGGGTTGTAATGTTAAAATATGCATGTAGGGCCACATATACATGAGAAAGATTTTATTTTCAAGCATACATGTCTCCATATATGCAACCCTATGAACTATAGCTCCCGTACACCCTAATTTACAAGTTGTGCTCTCTAAAACTCAAAAAATAAGGAGTAAATTGGAATTTTAAACAACTAGAAATGAAGAAGAGGGGAAGAGCACTTACTTGGTCCAAACAGTTGTCAATTTTGTTTATCATAGCTCCCACAATCAACACTTGAAGATCGTGCAAAAAATGATCCAAAATGAACTATGTGGGTAAAAAACTAAAATGGTATGGTAAAATTGGTTATTTTTACTATTAGTATAAAAATTTTATCCACTTTACATACTTTATACTAATTTTTTTTCCTAGTGGACTAATAGTGGAGTGGAAGGAGTTGGTTTTGATGTTTTGTCCAGGGATTTTTGTGGTTTCTAGCGTCATATCACTCGTTCATGACTTCGACAAGTATTTTCTTTTACCAACATATAGGATAGGTTGTCATTCCATTTTTCATATTTTCATTATCCTATGATGGTGATTTGTATGCCTTAGCTAAGAAACCATTTATTAGTGAAAAAAAAACCTTCTTACTACTACTAGAAGCATCGTTATTGAGTGGTAGAGGCTTACAAAACATGGGTGCCCTAGTTAGAACCTTTGTACCATTTGGTTCCCATGAAGAAGTTATTCCATAAGACCGAGAGTCTCTTATAGTTCCAATATGACTTTGTGTTTGAACCCCATATTCTTACTCATAAGAATTCTAACTTGTACCTATGGGACTCCCCTCGAGTCTTAGTTAAGCTCTTTTCCAACTCTCTAAAAAAGTTAAAATATTATCAAGTGTGTTATCGCACAGTTTGTACTTATGGTGATAAGTCAGAAGATAAAGGAACGAACTGGTGTAATAGGAACCAATACCACAAAAGGTCACCTCAATGGGATGGTTCTTTCTATTCTGGGTGGTAAGGCCCAAGGGAGACATCCCTAATGACTTGGACTTTTGAGAAGGTGAAGGATAATAAGGAAAAAGTGTAAATCCCCCCTCACAAGTCACCACTGAGTAGAAGATCCGGCTAAACAACCAATAATAAGAAGTAACTAAAGAAGAAGAAAAGAACATGTCCGGGACAAAGCAACAAGAAACTTATACGTGGAAATATTCGTTAGTACTTCATATATCATCTGCTAAATTCAATATATAAGCAATCATAACAATAAATATTGACAAATTCAATGTTTGTTAATACAACAATGAAATAATATCACTCCACCAATAAATACCAAAATGATGTAGAAATCAATATATCCAATCAATCCCTCATTCAATAAATGCTTTAAACACCATTTAATTTCTTATAAAATGAAACGTTGCTGCATCAAGATGAAATAACCAAGGGTGACATCAACTGGAGGTCTAAGATTAGTGCCTTTGGGCTAAATGGAGTCAGAAAGTGAAGGATGCACAAGTTGAAGGGGACGTGATTCCAAAGGACTAGAGGGAAAGGTTTCAAGGTGTTTCTAAATCAGGGCCTCAAAGACGAAACCCTAGGGGAGAGAGGCTCAATCTGGTGTTGTTAAACCAAGGCCTCGTGCTCTCTCCTCCTTCCCGGAAAACAACTAGCTCAATGAAAAGAAAAATCAAGACAAGAGAGTTTAAAGAGGGAGAGTGTATCTAACCCAAGGCTCTTTCATCAAATCCTAAAATAAAATGGCCCTAGGTGTAGATAACCTAGGCCTGGGATGTCCTCTTCCTCTTGAAGTTTAAAGCTACGACTAGCTTAAGGGAAGAAGAAAGAAGGAGTGTATCTATGGCTAGGCTCTCTTCTTCTTCTTCAATGGCTAAAATGTTTTTCTATCAGGGGACATGAGACAACGACCTACTTGTGTGTTTTTCCCCTAAGGTTTTGATTCAACAATATTTATAAATTGATGCAAGAAATTAAACTACAACCATTCAATCAAGAAGTTTTGCAAAAAAATACTTACAAATCATCAAGAAAATAAACATGCAAACCCTAGTTGCAAACCTTCCTTTAAGAAAAACACCATAGAATGCCAAACATCTCCTCCTTCAACAAGTGTGCATTCCTTAGTTCATCTAATAACCCCAATAGGGAACAAAAATCAGACCTCAGTAATGAGTGAGTGTCTTTGTTATGTTAAAATGAGAGTGAAAACCCTCAATATATAGTGTATCAATGACCTTAATTAATTATAGGTCATAAAAATCGCCAACAAGACCATAATATTGTTTTTACATTAAATTGTCAAATTAAAACCCTAACTGAGTTGTAAAAAAAGGTAAAACCCCTTCAAGGGAGGCACTAGCCCCTTTTAGGGTAGATGAGACATCCAGGAGAAAAATGTTAGCCCTCCAGGGGCCTCTCCAACATGCCACACGTGCCACTGCTGCCCAATTTGCCTCCAAAAATGTCCTTGAAGCTAGATGACATCATGGTGAGGATGGGTACGTTTTGAGCCTTCCAAGGCTAGCATTCCACTAAAAAGGGGTCATTCCCCCTAGGTCAGGTTCTGCCAAAGTGCCTCTAATGGAGCATCCTCTTCTTCTCTAGTGCAAAACCTCAGTCAAACATTGTCTTGTCTCTGCCCCCTTGATGGGGTCTTAGCAACCATCTGATGGGCTCTTCAGCCTCATGGAGGTCTGAATTGATCATCTCCCTATGTGTACTAGTCCAAATGGTACCTATCCATCGGGCATGGTCCTGCACATCAAAAACTATGCCCTCCACGGGCTCATTAGTCATAGGGATCATAGCAATGTCAATCACATTTCATCATTAATATTATCAAACATGTGCATAAAAACCCTCATACATCAGCCAATAGCTCAAAGATATTACAAAAACATACAATATAAGATTGAAGAAAAATGAGTTGATGTGGCTAGGGGATGTCCAGACATGTGGGTAATGTGAGAGCCAGGGATGCATAGTGTTATTTGTGGGTGCCTTTGTAGAAGGTGAGTTGTACCCGTCATGGATGCAATTTTTTCCAAGCCCGTTCAATTTTTTCCAAGTAATTTTTTCCAAGGGCTAACCAGAGGACATTGCCTTGGAATGGTGACCAGAGATGATAGTGTTACCCACAAGTACTTTCATAGAGATGAGAAGTCTATCTTGTGATGATACCCCCTTTCCCTTGGCCATGCAACCAAAGGTCACTGCCCTGGCGTGGTAACCAGATGGTGGAAATGTCATACTGTTAGGTACCCATGAACCTAATAGGCTGGATCGTGATGAGACCCCCTATCCTCTTGACTAGGTATTGTTTGTTATTTTCCAGGTCCCTTTTGTTTCTTGCTGAGAGGATTTTTATTTCCTTCTCGGGGATCCTTGGGTGAAGCATCTCGAGGTGTTATTTCTAGGCTTTTATCATTTACCAGCTTATTTTACCTTCTAGGCCTTTAGCCCCTTCTTCCCACAAGATAAGGTGGAATCCTACAAATAGGTCAATCCAATGCCCGAACAAGGGGAATGGGATAAATGAGTGGGAGATAAGATGAAATAGTGGTGCTATGATGGGAGTGGACGATGGCTCTTCAGAAATCCCCTTGGTGGAAAACCAAAACCTATGGGTACATGCTTGCTAGGGAACCTTGTCAATCTCCCCAAGCATGGTCAAGTGGGCTAATGTAAGATCCAAGTATTTTTCAGAGATAAAATGAATCAGATGCATATATTTGAAGGTTTTAATGATCAAAGTGACACATACCATGATATCTGGACCAATTACTTCATGGAGAAAGAGCCTCCTTTGATACAAGACCAAGCCGAAGGTGATGGATGTTGTTGCTTCTGACAAGATGACTCTGATGAAAGAAGAAAATGATGGGCCCTCCAGATCCATTCTCAGGTCAATCCTTCCCTTAGTACTCCATGTCTAGGACCCGTGGGCCTCCAGACATGATCTCCTAGTTATCCCTAAAAATTGGGGATAACATCTGGCTCCAACTCGGGGACATGTGCTCACCGTAGAGTGCATGAGAACCTAAACATATTTGGCATAACCTGTAGACCTGCTCAAACTTGATAGATGCATTAGTAACAAAAATGGGGTGGTAATGCCACTCCAACATACATAGACATATATATATATATAAACTGAAATAAAAAAACCAATAATGCAAATGTGAAAGCAAACTAATATGAAATGAAAATGGTATAATACATGAAAATGCCTACTTACCTACACTTACCTATGAAATAAGGTCCCCCTACCTTGGTGGGGTTTGAGGAGGTGCCTTCTAATGGGTAATGGGTGCCTTCTTTCCTCCAGAGTGGATAGATAATATGAGTCGTTAATTGATTCCATTACAATTTTGAAGGGTCTGAGCCATGACTGAGTGCTTCCTTTTACATTAGTTGGCTCTCGTTTTTGGGTATCCCACATCCATACCATGTCTCCCTCCTTGTACTTTATAACTTTGTATTTGGTCATTCCTTGGACAACCCTGGTGTATTGTGCTGAGGGAGGGGGGTGGGCTTCCACTGTAAAAACTTCCTGTTGAGACGGGTGGATTTGTACGTCATCTTCATTTTTCTTTAATATCTTCACCGTCCCAATTTCTTTTTTCTTGAATTCATCTAAGAGTTGTTGGTATTATTCTCTCTTGGGACATTCGATCTGATCAAACTCCTCCTCTGTTGCAAAGGGCATGTCTTCTAGAGAATACTTTTGAAGAGTTTGTATCATCTTGTTCCGTGCTTTGTCATTATTGACGGGGTGAATAATATCCTGCACATGGTCCCCAATTATTGGCACATTGAGTAGACGACCTACCGTTCCATTTTTCAAAGGAAATTGCAAGAATGTGAGTTCCATCTCAAGGGCACCGCCTAACATTGCACCAAACTTCTTAGATAACAACATTCCCCACACATCTAGGACATCAACCACCACAATGTCAATGTGAACCATATTTTCAGGGCACTCCTTCAGGCGAACTTCAACATTCTCAACCACCCCATGTGTGGGTATGGCTTTAGATTCAAAACCACATACATTTATGTAAGGCCATGTGACCTTCAAACCCACTTTTCGCATGACTTTGAGTGACATCATGTTGGTACTAGCACCTATATCTGACATTGTTGAGGTTTTTGCTGTTCATTGTCAAAGTCATGAAGAAAGGAGGGTTTTCAACATATTGGACCCTGAAGTGATCAACTTGCAACATAATAGGGGGGTACATAGGCTCATATGATCCCGGAAATAAAGTGTCAAATTGTTCCTTGATGGATGTGATATTTATTGCTTCTCTTAGGGGGATGTTTACATGCATATTTGATAATGCCCCTTCGAATTCAAAGTTCAGGTCAACCTTGCCAGCCTTGGATGTCTTGGGAAGAAGCATTTCCAAGGGTGGGGGATTTGCCTGATCAACAGCTAGTTGTTTCAAATTCTTTCCTTTGTACACCTGAAATTCTTGTTTCTTTATCTTTTCTCATGATTCTTGATCTAGGTTGTTTATCACTTCCATCCTTGATGATTTGGCTGCTTCTTTCATGGCTTCCTGATGTTCTGCATATTTGATATTTATCTGAGGGAACTCCATGAAACAATCCATGTTGTTGACTTGTTGATGGCCACTATTGTAGGGGAACTCATGTTCCCAATGTGATTCGTTGCATTCTAGGAACCAAGGATTTTCATCAACAATGTTTGCAGGGGCCAAAGTGTTCGGAACTTCATGCTCATTCTTTGGTTTATAAAATTGGCTCCCTTTCTGGAATTGTCCTTTGTATGGGACCCTGGGTTCTTGGGTCTGAGATCTTTCGAGCTTGACAATTCTTCTCATCATTTCCTCTTGATTCTTTATGATGTCATACATAGAGGCTTGTAGATTGGTGATACTAGTACATAGATCTAAAGTAGGCTCAGCATTGTGTACTATCTTTGGTTTAGTGTCTACCCTCCCCCCTTGGGCTAGCAAAAGGCTCAATCTTAGATGAAAGGAGGTTCCCTTCTATTTTGGTAGAGAGATCTTGGGCTTCTTGAATGGACTGGGGGTTTTTGTCTCTAAGAAGATACCCCAATTGGCCATTGAAATATCTGGTGTAAACATGGAAGAGGTAGTCATCTTTCAGATGATGTCTTGCAGGAATTCTTTGTAGTAAAGTCTCGATTCTGGTATGGAACTCCCGAATATACTCGTTTTCATATTTGGAAAGGTTATTCAGTCATGTGAGAAGTATATTAGGGTCTTATTTGACACTCCATCTTTTGAGAAAGGCCTCTTCAAGTCTATCCATGGTTTTGATGCTTCCATCGGGGAGGCTTAGGTACCAACGCCTTGAGGCATCATAAGGAGTAGCGGAGAACAACTTCATAACTAGATCTTCAACATCATCACTAATGGGGTGAAGCTAAAATAATGCCTAAAATTTTTTCATATGCTCTTCAACACTGATTGCATCAATACCAGTGAATTTAGGCAACCACTTCTCATACTTGGGTGGCATTTTCCTAGGATAGCCTGGTATGGCTGACATGTCTAACAGCCTGAAAAAGGGTAGATGACCATTGTCTTTGATTGTTGGTTGGGTTCGTTGTAGCGGTATGAGAGCTAGACATGATTCTTAAAGGAAGGCTCTTCCCGAAAAGTTATTTCACAATATGAGAGTTCAAGAGAGGCTTCCTTCTGAAAGACAAAGGAGGATTATTGAATCTCCCTTTAGTTTGTGGAGTCGCCAGATAGTTTACTTGAAACTACCAAAGAAAAGGGGAAAAACACTCTAGTGGAGTCGCCAAGTAAGCTTGTAAGAAAAGGTCTGTGAGGCAAGGTTTATAGAAAAGATGTGTCGTTTGAGGAGAATTGACTCAGTGTTCCTTGGGAATGGTGCTAAAATGTTATCGCACAATGTTTATTTATGGTGATAAGTCAGAAGATAAAGGAACGAACTAGCATAACAGGAACCAATCCCACCCAATCTCACCTCAATGGGATGGTTCTTTCTATTCTGGATGGTAAGGACCAAGGGAGATGTCCTTGGTGACTTGGAGTTATGAGAAGGTAAAGGATAATAAGGAAAAAAGTGTAAATCCCCCCTCACAAGTCACCACCGAGTAGAAGATCCGGCTAAACAACCAATAATAAGAAGTAACTAAAGAAGAAGAAAATCACCTATCTGGGACAAAGCAACAAGAAACTTATACGTGAACATGTTGGTTAGTACTTCATATATCATCTGCTAAATTCAATATATAAGCAATAATAACAATAAATATCGATGAAGTCAATGTTTGTAAATACAACAATGAAATAATATCACTCCACCAATAAATACCAAAAGGATGTAGCAATCAATATATCCAATCAATCCCTCATTCAATAAATGCTTTAAACACCATTTAATTGCTTATAAAATGAAACGTTGTTGCATCAAGATGAAATAACCAAGGGTGACGTCAACATTATTAGGGTTAGTAGTTAGTTAGGGTTTCAGTCTAGCAAAGATTTTTGAAAGTTGTTTGATCACTTTCACTTCAACGTTGGAGGTCTAAGATCAGTGCCTTTGGGCTAAATGGAGTCAGAAAGTGAAGGACGCACAAGTTGAAGAGGACGAGATTCCAAAGGACTAGAGGAAAGGTTTCAAGGTATTGCTAAAGCAGGGCCTCAAAGACAGAACCCTAGGGGAGAGAGGCTCACTCTGGTGTTGCTAAAGCAAGGCCTCGTGCTCTCTCCTCCTTCCCGGCAAACAACTAGCTCAATGAAAAGCAAAATCAAGATAAGAGAGTTTAAAGAGGGAGAGTGTTGCTAAGCCAAGGCTCTCTCATCAAACCCTAAAAGAAAATGGCCCTAGGTGTAGATCACCTAGGCCTTGGACATCCTCTTGCTCTTGAAGTTTAAAGGTATGACTAGCTTAAGGGAAGAAGAAATAAGGAGTGTAGCTATGGCTAGGCTCTCTTCTTCTTCTTCTTCAATGGCTAAAAGGTTTTTCTATCAAGGGACATGAGACAATGACCTACTTGTGTGTTTGTCCCCTAGGATTTTGATTCAACAATATTTATAAATAGATGCAAGAAATTAAACAACAACCATTCAATCAAGAAGTTTTGCATAAAAATACTTACAAATCATCAAGAAAATAATCATGTAAACCCTAGTTGTAAACCTTCCTTCAAGAAAAACACCATAGAATGCCAAAAATCTCCTCCTTCAACAAGTGTGCCTTCCTTAGTTCATCCAATAACCCCAATAGGGAGCAAATATTAGACCTCACTAATGAGTGAGTGTCTTTGTTATGTTAAAATGAGAGTGAAAACCGTCAATATATAGTGTATCAATGACCTTAATTAATTTTAGGTCATAAAAATGGCCGACAAGACCAGAATACTATTTTTATATTAAATTGTCAAATTAAAACCCTAACTGAGATGTAAAAAAAGGTAAAATCCCCTTGAAGGGAGGCGCTAGCCCCTTTTAGGGCAGATGAGACATCTAGGAGCAAAATGTTAGGCCCCCAAGGGCCTCTCCAACATGACACACGTGCCATTACTGCCCAATCTACCTCCAAAAATATCCATGAAGCTGGATGATTTCATGGTGAGGATGGGGATGTTATGTGCCTTCCAAGGCTAGCGTTCCACTGAAAAGGGGTGATTCCCCCTAGGATGGGCTCTACCAAAGTGCCTCTGATTAAACGTTCTCTTCTTCTCTGGTGCAAAACCTCAGTCAAACACTGTCCTGTCTTTGCCCCTCTGATGGGGTCTTAGCAACCATATGATGGGGTCTTCAGCCCCATGGAGGTCCGAACTGGTCATCTCCCCATGTGTACTAGTCCAAATAGTACATATCCGTCGGGCATGGTCCTGCACATCAAAAACTACACCCTCCATGGGCTCATTAGTCACAAGGATCATAGCAATGTCATTCACATTTCATCATTAATATTATCAAACATATGCATAAAAACCCTGATACATCGTTCAATACCTTAAAGATATTACAAAAACCTACAATACAAAATTGAATAAAAGGACAAGATGACCTATTGGGCTAGTATCCATAAGAAAGGGCAAGTCTCCATGAAGGTTTCATCCAAGCCATGTAAACGAGGTGATGTGGCTAGGGGATGTCTAGACATGTGGGTAGAGTGAGAGCCAGTGATGCATAATGTTATCTGTGGGTGCCTTTGTAGAAGGTGAGTTGTACCCGTCATGGATGCAATTTTTTCCAAGCCCGTTCTTGCCTTTATTCTTTTCTTTATTTGATTTTTCTTTCTCTTTTCTTTTTATTCAAGGGCTAACCAGAGGACATTGCCTTGGCATGGTGACCAGAG
>JZKD02S1613837.1:776770-797016 GCA_000966675.3 Picea glauca | reverse complement strand
TTAGGAGATTTATCTTCATCATTCGTTGAATATTTATACACAAGTTTTCACAGCAGGATTTATCTCAATGTGGCCACTTGTGAAATTATAAGATTGTTGTTACTATATCTCTTTTGTGTTCTATCATTCGGATTTAATCACTACTGCTTCATGTTTACGAGAAGCATTTGTAGGACATGTTGCGAGTTTGCCTCATCAAACAGCGAGATTGGATGCTATACACAGGACAAATATGGGATGCGATTACAGGTCAATTTGTTAGTTTTATTTCATTAGTTTAATTAATACAGAAATTTCTTGCAGTCTAAACACATTCTACTGTTTGTTATCTTTTTTTTCAATTAGACAGTTTGTTATTTCATTTCTTGTTTATAAACATTATAAAAAAAAAAAATCAAAAAGATTGAATGATAGCTTTGTTGTTGTTTAATAAATCAATCCATATTCGATTTTCGCAGATTTAGATTAAAATTTGCATTCTGTAAATGTTATACATATATTAGAAATAAATTCATTTGTATATATTATACATACAATAAGTAGATTTATGTTATAAACATTATTTAGTAAACAGTAAATATATATTAGATCCGTATATAGTTTTCAGCAAGTGTTATTCATTAAGTTATTTTATCTTCCTTAGTTTTATTTTTCATTTTCTTAGGACTTAGATCGGCCAACGGAGCCGCTAAACCCGCAGGAGTGGATTAATCCAAACAACTTGGGTTAAATAGACAACCCCAGACGGGATTCACTCCTCCAGTTGACGAGCGGTCAATTTGACCCGTCAACACGACCCTGAATTTACTTCGAGTGTTTGATCTTTCAACTTAGATCAACGGTCCTGCAGTCCCTCTCTCGATCAATGGTAGATATCTCCTTTGCGTCTCCAGACTTCTGAGATATTAAATCTCAAACTTCATTTCCCCTTGAAGTACACGGGATTCTGCCACACGTCCTACTGAATCAGACTATTGAGGCTTACTTCGAGACTTTACCCAGAGTTCACTGATATACGCCATGTCTCTTCTATATCTGGTGGTCTAGATTCACTTTGGACAATCCGACGCTTGAGATTTACTTCGGACGATTTGACGACTGAGATCTACTTTGGATGATCGAACGATTGAGGTTTACTTTGGCTCTCCGACTCTCCAGGATTTGGGATTTTCAACTCTCAACTAAAACTCATGAAGTGATTTCCCGGGAGCCTACGATCTGTTGCCACGTCTCCCTCTAGATCGGACGGTCTAGATCTCCTTCGACTCTTCAGGGTTCGTGAATATCAACTCTCAACTGAAACCCCAATGCAATTTACCCAGAGCTCGTGATCTTTTGACAATTGTCCATTCACAGATCAATGGCTCTCGACTATTCGCTCCACGGGAGTTTGAAGTCTCAACTAAAAAAATCTTGAATATATTTCTCGAAGTTGTTGATCTACTGACACGTATCTTCTGGAGATTAAGGGTCAAGATCCTACTTCGGCTATTTCACCTCTTCTTTGTCCACAAAATTATGGAGTTGTGGATCTTGCGCCACCTGTGTTCCTTGACGATGGGCGGTCCCAAGCTACTTCAAGACTTCGGAACTTTGGTAAGTTCTCTCTCCTACATGTGCAAATCTCTAAGGCTCGTGCACCTTGCTATGATTAGATAGTTATTGATCCTTTGCACTGTCATCCAATGACCACTGTCACTCCTCCTCCTGAGCTTCTGATTTCCTCTGACTTGGAATATTTCTCAGTATTCAAAAGTCTCGACCTTTGCTCCTCCTACAAGTCTGACTCTTGGATCTCATCAACACTTATGAAAAGTGGTATCCCTTCTGAGCTTGATCCTTAAAGGATTTCGACTTCCCATGCACTCCTTGTGTTCAGGGATTTCGATAACTCAATTCGAAGGATTTCTTGAAAAGAAATTATTCTCGCTCTCCTGGCATTCCTCTGTTTTGGTTCTTCAATGCTTAGTCACTCATTGACATTGTGCACTCCTTGCACCTGGTCTAAGTTTCCTCTACTCTCTCTCTCTGGAATCTTTTGAATCAATCTGAGGCTCAATTGAGGCACTCCTTGTGTTCAAGATGCACACTTTGCATACAAGTTTCAGAAGAGAAGCAAGTGAAACCTATCCAATTTCATCACAAACTCATACGATCAACTTCTCGAATGATCATACATGAACGAAAATAAACTAAACAACATACACAGAATGCAACATTCATTCAATCACACATTAAAATGAACATAGTCCAAGATTTGGGACATTTCTGTCTGTTCTATTCATTCATGAAACAAATTACATACATTGCAGTTCTTCCCTGCATCTCTCTTCTACTCTATTTTGCTCTATTGATCTCTATCTTCCTATCTCATAATACTTTTACAATCTCACAACAAACTATCTAAGGACTGACTCCACGAGCTCTCTCATCATGTTTGCAACCTATCCTATCCAGTCATAGTGGTTACCTACTTTGTCCTATTACAATAAATAACAGTTATTTCCAGATAAGAGCCAACACTCTATATCTGCAACTCCTTACAGTCCTATACGACTTTACAAACACAACATATTTAAAAATAATGTTCCAAAAATACCTCAACAACTCGATTTACTTAATGTTGATTTGAAACCCTGTTATGCTAAGATGTCATATATGTGTCTCTGCGCTTGTGTCTTTGATTGTGAAGGCAATTCTCCTGCATCATGCTCCTCTGGTTAAAATTTTCATGTACTCCTTTCCATGAGCTCCTACACTGTTTTTCCATGCTTCAAGATATCAGGTTCTGTGACCCAACTTGCATATTCCATTGGATGATCTTTCCACTTCACTAGTATTCAGGATATGTCTTCCTCCTGGTCTTATTTCCATCTATTTGTTCAATGATTTTCTCCATATGAGGTTTTTGTGTTGTGGGTAATTGTTCTTCCCACTGAACTTCCTTTTGATCATCTGATTCTCCTACCTCATCTCTTGTAACACCATGTTTCCCCCAGTCTGTAAATATAACTATATGGGCCGAGGAACTATGGCAAACTTAAAAGTGTGAATGTTTGATTTGATGGACCTTGTGTAGAAGGTTGATGAATGTAAATTATGATTATTTTAATAGAAAATGGTTACGTGTTGCATGATTGTTGAAAGAGGGGATGTGCTAAGAGAGACACCATGAAATGTTGTGAAAGGTGGTGGAGGGGACCAGGAATGGTTGCGTTAACCTCCACCGAACCAGTACCATGCTGGAATTAATTTGCTCAGATCAGAACAACCCTCTGATCATGAATGAATTCATGTCAGTATGATAGGTGGGAAGGCCTCCTCAAGAGTTAATGAGGGATGGGGAAAACTGCCCATTGATAAGGCTTCTGGACCTAACCACGAACTGGGTGATTCAAGACACATGAAATATTTTTGAGGGAGGAAAGAGAGGAAGCGTGGTGGACGGAGAGAGACCTGTAGAGATAAATGCAGAGACGAGAGAGGAAAATCTCGGGTCTGAGGAAGGACTAAAGGAGGAACAGTGAGTTCTGATCACAGAAATTAGAGATTGAACCAAGTGAAGGAGAGTAACCTTCGTCCTGATCTATTTTCTATATTGGGATAAGGAGAGTAACCTTCGTCCCTAACTTCCATTGAGATGGAAGTAAGAGATTGAATCTCAAAGAATTGTGGCTTAAGCTCGGGGGTGGCCAGTGATAAATCCATTGGGAGTGAATGAGGCTATGGTTAGGTGGAAACGAGCACCCCTTCCAGCAGTCCCATCACACTCTATGGTTCTGACAAGTGTTTTCTTGCCTTATGTTTTTTTGAATTACAAATAATGGATGCATGCGAGTATTTACATGTCTATAAAGGCTTATTTCTCTATATTAAATGATTAAGTTATGAATATGCATTCGTTTCCTTGAGAGCCTATAGCCCTGCTTGGATTTCCATGGGCCCCAGTTTAATCACTCAAAGGCACTTTCCCTAGAGAATTTCATCACCGTCCTAGAGTCGAGTGAGTACTTCCCTTAATGTGGAGGTTGAATCTCGCCATCCCTGCGAGGACGGACTCTATTAAGCTTAGGAAAGGTAGTGTAGATATGCACAGGCTCTCTACGAGGTAAGCAGAAACCCAGAACCACTTAAGCCCTAGACTTAATGAAGGAGCGCAATAGTTGTGCCGAAGATCCCTCTATGTGTTAAGTCCAAGAGAAAGAGTGTAACGCTATTAAATCCTTCATGACTAACGAATCTCAGGAGGGATAGTGAGGAATTCAAGTATTGAAAGGGAGTATCCTGTCATTTGGAAGTTGAACGAACAATATTCGTTCGGAAGATCTNTTAGGAGATTTATCTTCATCATTCGTTGAATATTTATACACAAGTTTTCACAACAGGATTTATCTCAATGTGGCCACTTGTGAAATTATAAGATTGTTGTTACTATATCTCTTTTGTGTTCTATCATTCGGATTTAATCACTACTGCTTCACGTTTACGAGAAGCATTTGTAGGACCTATTGTGAGTTTCCCTCATCAAACAGCGAGATTGGATGCTATACACAGGACAAATATGGGATGCGATTACAGGTCAATTTGTTAGTTTTATTTCATTAGTTTAATTAATACATAAATTTCTTGCAGTCTAAACACATTCTACTGTTTGTTATCTTTTTTTTCAATTAGACAGTTTGTTATTTCATTTCTTGTTTATAAACATTATAAAAAAAAAAAAATCAAAAAGATTGAATGATAGCTTTGTTGTTGTTTAATAAATCAATCCATATTCGATTTTCGCAGATTTAGATTAAAATTTGCATTCTGTAAATGTTATACATATATTAGAAATAAATTCATTTGTATATATTATACATACAATAAGTAGATTTATGTTATAAACATTATTTAGTAAACAGTAAATATATATTAGATCCGTATATAGTTTTCAGCAAGTGTTATTCATTAAGTTATTTTATCTTCCTTAGTTTTATTTTTCATTTTCTTAGGACTTAGATCGGCCAACGGAGCCGCTAAACCCGCAGGAGTGGATTAATCCAAACGACTTGGGTTAAATAGACAACCCCAGACGGGATTCACTCCTCCAGTTGACGAGCGGTCAATTTCACCCGTCAACACGAACCTGAATTTACTTCGAGTGTTTGATCTTTCAACTTAGATCAACGGTCCTGCAGTCCCTCTCTCGATCAATGGTCGATATCTCCTTTGCGTCTCCAAACTTCTGAGATATTAAATCTCAAACTTCATTTCCCCTTGAAGTACACGGGATTCTGCCACGCGTCCTACTGAATCAGACTATTGATGCTTACTTCGAGACTTTACCCAGAGTTCACTGATATACGCCATGTCTCTTCTATATCTGGTGGTCTAGATTCACTTCGGACAATCCGACGCTTGAGATTTACTTCGGACGATTTGACGACTGAGATCTACTTCGGATGATCGAACGATTGAGGTTTACTTTGGCTCTCCGACTCTCCAGGATTTGGGATTTTCAACTCTCAACTAAAACTCATGAAGTGATTTCCTCAGAGCCTACGATCTGTTGCCACGTCTCCCTCTGGATCGGACGGTCTAGATCTCCTTCGACTCTTCAGGGTTCATGAATATCAACTCTCAACTGAAACCCCAATGAAATTTACCCGGAGCTCGTGATATTTTGACAATTGTCCATTCACAGATCAATGGCTCTCGACTATTCGCTCCACGGGAGTTTCAAGTCTCAACTAAAAAAAGCTCGAATAGATTTCTCGAAGTTGTTGATTTGCTGACACGTATCTTCTGGAGATTAATGGTCAAGATCCTACTTCAGCTATTTCACCTCTTCTTTGTCCACAAAATTATGGAGTTGTGGATCTTGCGCCACCTGTGTTCCTTGACGATGGGCGGTCCCAAGCTACTTCAAGACTTCGGAACTTTGGTAAGTTCTCTCTCCTACATGTGCAAATCTCTAAGGCTCGTGCACCTTGCTATGATTAGATAGCTATTGATCCTTTGCACTGTCATCCAATGACCTCTGTCACTCCTCCTCCTGAGCTTCTGATTTCCTCTGACTTGGAATATTTCTCAGTATTCAAAGGTCTCGACCTTTGCTCCTCCTACAAGTCTGACTCTTGGATCTCATCAACACTTATGAAAAGTGTTATCCCTTCTGAGCTTGATCCTTAAAGGATTTCGACTTCCCATGCACTCCTTGCATTCAGGGATTTCGATAACTCAATTCGAAGGATTTCTTGAAAAGAAATTATTCTCGCTCTCCTGGCGTTCCTTTGTTTTGGTTCTTCAATGCTTAGTCACTCATTGACATTGTGCACTCCTTGCACCTGGTCTAAGTTTCCTCTACTCTCTCTCTGAACTCTTTTGAATCAATCTGAGGCTCAGTTGAGGCACTCCTTGTGTTCGAGATGCACACTTTGCATACAAGTTTCAGAAGAGAAGCAAGTGAAACCTATCCAATTTCATCACAAACTCATACGATCAACTTCTCGAATGATCATACATGAACGAAAATAAACTAAACAACATACACAGAATGCAACATTCATTCAATCACACATTAAAATGAACATAGTCCAAGATTTGGGACATTTCTGTCTGTTCTATTCATTCATGAAACAAATTACATACATTGCAGTTCTTCCCTGCATCTCTCTTCTACTCTATTTTGCTCTATTGATCTCTATCTTCCTATCTCATAATACTTTTACAATCTCACAACAAACTATCTAAGGACTGACTCCACGAGCTCTCTCATCATGTTTGCAACCTATCCTATCCAGTCATAGTGGTTACCTACTTTGTCCTATTACAATAAATAACAGTTATTTCCAGATAAGAGCCAACACTCTATATCTGCAACTCCTTACAGTCCTATACGACTTTACAAACACAACATATTTAAAAATAATGTTCCAAAAATACCTCAACAACTCGATTTACTTAATGTTGATTTGAAACCCTGTTATGCTAAGATGTCATATATGTGTCTCTGCGCTTGTGTCTTTGATTGTGAAGGCAATTCTCCTGCATCATGCTCCTCTGGTTAAAATTTTCATGTACTCCTTTCCATGAGCTCCTACACTGTTTTTCCATGCTTCAAGATATCAGGTTCTGTGACCCAACTTGCATATTCCATTGGATGATCTTTCCACTTCACTAGTATTCAGGATATGTCTTCCTCCTGGTCTTATTTCCATCTATTTGTTCAATGATTTTCTCCATATGAGGTTTTTGTGTTGTGGGTAATTGTTCTTCCCACTGAACTTCCTTTTGATCATCTGATTCTCCTACCTCATCTCTTGTAACACCATGTTTCCCCCAGTCTGTAAATATAACTATATGGGCCGAGGAACTATGGCAAACTTAAAAGTGTGAATGTTTGATTTGATGGACCTTGTGTAGAAGGTTGATGAATGTAAATTATGATTATTTTAATAGAAAATGGTTACGTGTTGCATGATTGTTGAAAGAGGGGATGTGCTAAGAGAGACACCATGAAATGTTGTGAAAGGTGGTGGAGGGGACCAGGAATGGTTGCGTTAACCTCCACCGAACCAGTACCATGCTGGAATTAATTTGCTCAGATCAGAACAACCCTCTGATCATGAATGAATTCATGTCAGTATGATAGGTGGGAAGGCCTCCTCAAGAGTTAATGAGGGATGGGGAAAACTGCCCATTGATAAGGCTTCTGGACCTAACCACGAACTGGGTGATTCAAGACACATGAAATATTTTTGAGGGAGGAAAGAGAGGAAGCGTGGTGGACGGAGAGAGACCTGTAGAGATAAATGCAGAGACGAGAGAGGAAAATCTCGGGTCTGAGGAAGGACTAAAGGAGGAACAGTGAGTTCTGATCACAGAAATTAGAGATTGAACCAAGTGAAGGAGAGTAACCTTCGTCCTGATCTATTTTCTATATTGGGATAAGGAGAGTAACCTTCGTCCCTAACTTCCATTGAGATGGAAGTAAGAGATTGAATCTCAAAGAATTGTGGCTTAAGCTCGGGGGTGGCCAGTGATAAATCCATTGGGAGTGAATGAGGCTATGGTTAGGTGGAAACGAGCACCCCTTCCAGCAGTCCCATCACACTCTATGGTTCTGACAAGTGTTTTCTTGCCTTATGTTTTTTTGAATTACAAATAATGGATGCATGCGAGTATTTACATGTCTATAAAGGCTTATTTCTCTATATTAAATGATTAAGTTATGAATATGCATTCGTTTCCTTGAGAGCCTATAGCCCTGCTTGGATTTCCATGGGCCCCAGTTTAATCACTCAAAGGCACTTTCCCTAGAGAATTTCATCACCGTCCTAGAGTCGAGTGAGTACTTCCCTTAATGTGGAGGTTGAATCTCGCCATCCCTGCGAGGACGGACTCTATTAAGCTTAGGAAAGGTAGTGTAGATATGCACAGGCTCTCTACGAGGTAAGCAGAAACCCAGAACCACTTAAGCCCTAGACTTAATGAAGGAGCGCAATAGTTGTGCCGAAGATCCCTCTATGTGTTAAGTCCAAGAGAAAGAGTGTAACGCTATTAAATCCTTCATGACTAACGAATCTCAGGAGGGATAGTGAGGAATTCAAGTATTGAAAGGGAGTATCCTGTCATTTGGAAGTTGAACGAACAATATTCGTTCGGAAGATCTGAGGTATATCACAGCCGTTAGATTTGAGAGGCATTAGTGCCTCGACTTCTTCAGCCTTCATATGTTCGATGAATGTTGATAATCATTGTGAAAGGGATGGATCCTTTGAATTTTGAAACCCGAAATCGCGATGTAATTTGGGTCGCAGATATAAGGATCCATCGGGACCCACCTCGACTGTCAAATTAGTGAGTTTGGAGTTCGTGCAACGGGAGAATCGTGTGTTGGTGCGACTAAACCTCTAAAACCCAAAATCATGATATGATCTGGGCCGTAGATAAATTGGATTTATCAAGACCCACCTAGACTGTCATATCAGAGTCCAGACGATGAGGGATGAGCGTAGAGGAAATCAGATCCCAGCGGTTAAATCAGAGCGTGTGGACCAGTAGTTGTTGGATCTAGAGGAAAGTGCACGAGATTTAACATTTTTGGAGTTGCACAAGAGAGAGAACTCGTGAATTCTGAGTTCGCGAAAGGATCCAAGCCGTCCATTGAGAAGGGACACCTAGTGAGAGATCAGTGTTTCGCTGACTCGCAACTAGGGAAGTCAGAGATAGGAGTCATGAGAACTCGCAAAGTCCAAGTTCGCGAAAGGATCATAATCGTTGATCGAAGGAGGGATCCAGACCATTCATATAGAAAGCGGATATTGGGAAATCAAGAATCAGGGAAACAGAGGTAAGCCAACCTCCAAAAGTCACGAAACATGAAATCTCGATTCATGAGAGAGGAGATCGGGACCGTTGGATCACGAAAGACCGTGGACCGTTGATCTGACTCTATCGGAAGATCGGGGATCGGAAGAGTCAGGGTGGACTCACATCCAAATACCTGAGACGTAAACTCACGATTTGATCGCAGTCTTCGATCGAAGGGAGAGTGTGGACTATAGATTGGGTCTTGGAGGGAGTTCGCATATCAGACTTCAGAGAGGAGAAGTGAACTACCCTCGGGAGCCACAAAACAAGAAGTCCTGAAGCGCTTGGTAGTTGGGCCCTAGGTTATCTCCCAACGTCTCAATCAAAGGAGCTTAGCGAGAGGAGCTAGCGCCTAGAGGATTCTCCGATTGGGAAATCGGTATTTCGGGAGTCGGAATAACGGAGGTGAATCATATCGGGAGTTCCGATACACAAAATCTCAACATGATCTGGGTCGTTAGATCATGGAAGAATCGGGACCATTGATCTGTGGCAAGGAGATATCGGCATTTCAGATATCGGGAGAAGGGAGGTGAGTGACCCTCCAACTTCACGAAACACAAAGTCCCGATAAGCACTTGAGGTTGAGCCCCGGGTCACAGTCGATGGTCATATGAAGGAGGAGCTAGCAAGTGTTGGGTCTATGTCGGGAGATCGTATATTGGGAGAGTCAAGGTGACTAACACGCAAGGACCCGATACACAATTTCACGACGCGCCTTTTAGTTAGGCTTGTGGTCACGGGTAGTGGTCATGTGGAGGGGGCTTGCGCCTAGTGCTAGTTCGCACAGGTGAAGTCTCACAAAGACCCGTGGATCGATTTCTTAGAGATTCTAGTAGGGAACTGAAGAGCTGCTTCAGCTCAAGAATTTTGAAGGTCCATTGACCAGGATTAGAGACCATGGATGGAGGATTCGACTAATTAAGGAAAAATAATTTTTTTTATTTATGCCCTATCGTGGGTGTGTTACAAATTGGTATCAGAGCATGGTTACAACACTTGTCCTACTTGGTATCATGGTAAAGTCACTTAAAAACTCTATTTAGAGTACTTTCAAAAGAGTGACACTCTACCTTAACTCTTTCTTAAAAATTCTGGTTAAAAATGTTATTAAAGAAAAGAATGAAACCTTCTACTGTGTGTATGCATTTAAGAAATTGAATCGTGTATTGTTCATGAACTAATAGACTATTAGCTAACAATAAGTTTTTTTTTCAACACTCGAGCAGTCAGTAAATCATGGGGAAATCTTCAAGACTAAAGGATGGTGACATGTCATGAAGTGGGGAATGGCTCCCACAATAGAGACAAAGAATCTGACAAAAGGAGGGCAGTGGAAACCCCTCCAGATCTGGTTGAAACTGTAAGGAGACTCAGGGATGAATTAAAGAGTTGCAAGGATGGAAACGAGGGATTGATAAAGGAGCAAGAAAAACAAACACAAATTAATGCAGTCTTGCTACAGAGCTTTTCCAACATATAGAGGCAACTACAGCATGAACCCGCAACCAATCATGTGGACCGACGACATCAGAAGAGAAGCCAAAGTCCACTTGAGATTCAAAAATATGACTCCATAAGTGACCACACTGGGAGAAACACCTCGAAGAAGGTCTAATGTAGACACTCATCGGTAGAGTCCTTTGGAAAGGAAGCTGGAAAATCTAAAGAATCTTCTAGTAGCAGAGAAATCTCACATTCTCAAAGGAAAGGAAAGAATCATAAGCATTCCAAAAATCATGATCCTGAAGAATTCAAGAAATCCAAACCACCCTCTTTCAATGGAGAGATTAGGAAGGGAGAAGAGGTTGAAGTTTGGTTTCTTGGCTTAAAGAAATACTTCAGAGTCCATGACTACTCTAAAAATTTGAAGGCTCGAATAGCCATCTTTAACCTCAATGGAAAGGCTTCCATTTGGTGGGAGGACCTTAGGAATGTGAAAGGAGTCCATGAGAAGGACTTTTCATGGAAACAGTTTGAGAAATACTTCGAGAAGCAGTATCTGTTAGAGAAATACATGGATGGGAAGACTAAGGAATTCTATGAACTCAGATTGGGGCAGATCACCATTGATGAATCTGTCAATAAATTCCTTGAACTACTAAGGTATGTACCCTACATAAAATATGAAAAATTAAAAATGCAGCGGTTCATTAGTGGGTGACCTCATACCTACCAGGGCAGGATTGAGTTCAAAGAACCAAAGACCTTAGAAGAAACTATCCGGAAGGCAAGGTATTTCTATGAACAGTTTGGGAGTAAGACAAGACCTCATGAGGACTGGAAGACTAGGAGTAGCTCGGGATTCCAGAAGAAAGGGTTTAAATCCTCAAGATTCAAGAAATATGGAAAAGATTCTAGAAGGAGCGTTCCTACTAGAAGTGTATATCAACAAAATTTCCCCTCTCAAAGTGGAAATAAACCTTTTAAGGCAATCCCAGAAAAGACCGATAACCTAAAGAAGGAACCCTTAAAATGTTGGGGTTATGGAGAAGATCATCGATTGAGGGACTACCCACACAAACAACAACACAATAAGAGAGTCTACAATATCCAAGAAGCTACCACCGTTAATGATGTGTCTAGGAGCATGCCACGAATCTATGCAGCCTTGAACAATAATCAAACCAACCACCAAGCTTTAGTAGTGGAGCTGGAAAGTATGATTGCCAACCATCTAGTTTCTATTTTAATTGACCCAGGTTCTAATTTGAGTTAGGTGGCTCCTCAGACTATTGATAAGTGTAAACTGCAACCAATTAGAAATGTTAAACCATGGTTGGTGCAATTTTCCACAGGAACCAAACGAAAGGTGGCAGAGGTCATACCAGCCTGTCAATTCATCATGGGTGGATTGCCCACCTAAGTGACCCTTAACATACTTCCCCTGGGATCTTATGATTTGTTGATTGGTATGGATTGGTTGGTTGCTTATAAAACTAAATTGGAATATTATCAAAAAAATTTAGAATGTGTAAGTGAAGAAGGGAGAAAAACGACCCTCCAAGGAATTTAGAGGCTTGTCTCAGTGAGACAAATAACATCCCTTCAAATGAAAAAGTATTGCAGAAAGGGGTGCTCCTAATATGCCATACAGGTATTGGAATCTGTTGAGAATGATAAACCACACCTAGAGGACCACCCCATATTAAGAGAATACAAGGATGTATTCCCAGAAGAAGTACCAGGTCTACCTCCGAGAAGGGATATTGACTTCTCAATATAACTTACACCGGGAGCGGTACTAGCATCTAGAACGCCATACAGAATGTGCAGGCCAGAGTTGGTTGAGCTCAAGCTACAACTAAACGAGATGATGGACAAAGGCTACATCCGACCCAGTGTATCTCCATGGGGAGCGCCTGTCCTATTTTTGAAAAAGAAAGATGGCACACTCCGACTATGCATAGATTACAGACAACCCAATAAGGCAACCATAAAGAACAAGTACCCATTACCAAGAATCGATGACTTGTTCGACCAATTGGGAGGTGCATCCATATTCTCGAAGATCAACCTAAGGTTTGGCTACCATCAAGTCTGGATTAAGGATGAAGACATCCACAAAACAACCTTCAGGATGAGGTATGGTCACTATGAATTCATGGTGGTGTTGTTTGGGTTAACCAATGCCCCCGCCACTTTTATGTGCTTGATGAATAATGTACTCAGTAAATTTTTGGACAAATTCATATTGGTTTTCATTGATGATATCCTAATCTAATCCAAGAATAGGGAGGAGCACGAAGAACATATTAGACTCGTACTTCAAGTACTAAGAGAGCATCAGCTCTACGCTAAGTTTAGCAAGTGGGACTTCTTTTAGAAGCAAGTCCATTACCTAGGCCATGTCATTTCTAAGGAAGGAGTGGCAGTAGACCCCGACCAGATCATATCTATTATGGAAGGGCCTACCCTGAAGGATGTATCTGATATTATATCCTTCATGGGCTTAGTGGGATACTATAAAAGGTTCATAAAAGGGTTTTCCAAGGTTGGTTGTCCAATCACTACCCTTCAGAAAAAGGGGATTAAATTCATTTGGACATCGAAATGTGAAGAAATATTTCAGGAACTGAAATACCTCCTGACCCATGCACTCATGCTAAAGATTGCAGACCTGGATAATAATTTCCTTGTGTGTACAGATGCCTGCAAGGAAGAACTCGGAGGAGTCTGTATGCAAGAGGGACGTGTAATTTTCTACACGTCTAGGAAATTAAATGAACATGAGATCAATTATGTGACCCATGACCTAGAATTGGTTGCCATAGTACATGCTTTAAAAATGTGGAGGCACTACCTCCTGGGTAGAAGATTTCTACTTATGATAGATCATTGTGGATTGAGACACTTGTTTGATCAACCAAAACTCAATGCCAGGCAAGCTAGGTGGATGGCTCTCCTAAGTGAATTTGATTTCTAAATCAAACACATAAAAGGAAAGGAAAATAGGGTGGTCGATGCCCTTAGCAGAAGAATAAAAATGATTCATCTAGCAGTAGTAAGCACCTATGAAACGGACGTCAGGGAAAGGGTTAGGAATGCACAAGAGACAGATGCATTCTTCAAGACCGTGACCTCATACCTAAGAAAAGAGCCTACAGGGTTGAAGTATGAAGGCTACCATATGCTCAATGAAGGGTTGTTGACCTACATAAACAGATTGTATATTCCAAACTGTGATGACTTGAAGAGGTTCATAATGGATGAAATACATAAGAGACCATATATGGGTCACCCAGGATATCAGAAGATGATCGCGACCACTAGGAAACAATTCTATTGGCCTAGGTTGAAGAAATATATAGCTAACTATCTAGAGAAGTGCCTAGAGTGCCAACAAGTTAAGGCAGAACACCGACATCCAGCAGAATTGTTACAACCCCTACCAATCCTAGAATGGAAATGGGAAACCATCTTCATGGATTTTGTCACTGGACTACCAAGGTCGACCAAGAAAAATGATGCCATCATGGTCGTAGTGGACAAGCTGAGCAAGTATGCTCATTTCATCCCTGTCAAGTCAACTTACAAGGCAATAKATATTTCTAACATCTTCATAAAGGAGATATTCARACTGCATGGCATGCCCAAAGAAATTGTATTTGACCGAGATACCAAATTCAATTCAAGTTTTTGGAAATCCGTAATGGYCGGTTTGGAGACAAAATTCTTATTCAGCATAGCTTATCTCCCCCAAACTGATGGGCAGATAGAAAGAGTGAACCAAATAGTAGAATACATGCTAAGGATGCATGTAATGCATCARCCTAAGAAGTGGGAAGACTACCTACCATTGGTAGAGTTTGCCTACAACAATGGTTATCAAGAATCCTTGAAGATGGGCCCTTTTGAAGTCCTCTACGGTAGACAGTGCAAGATTCCAATYAGATAGAGCAATCTAGTGGATAKAATTACAATCAGACCTGACATGCTGAAAGAAATGGAACAACAAGCGGTTCAGATAAGACAAAATCTGAAGATTGCTCAGGATAGACAGAAAATTTACGTCGACAAAAAGAGAACTCCCAGAGAGTTCAAGACTGAAGACCATGTCTATCTTAGAGTTAGACCCAAGAAGATTTCCTTGAGAATGGGAGCCTATGCCAAGTTGGCACCTCAGTATCGTGGACCTTTTAAAGTCTTAGATAGAGTGGGACTTGTAGCCTATAGGCTAGCACTTCCTCCAACTTTAAAGGAACATAATTTTTTTCATGTTTCATTATTGAAGAAATATGTACATGATGTTAATCATATAATTGACTGGTCTGTGATCCAAGTAGATCCAAAGGGAGAATTTCTGCCAGGACCCCAATGCATATTAGACAGGAAGGAAACCTCACTCAGGAACTGAACCATTGCACGGGTCAAGGTGCAATGGAAACACTTTGGCCCAGATGAGGCTACGTGGGAAATGGAAGATGCCATGAGACAGGCATATCCAATTTTGTTTACTTATGTACATACATATCATGTTGATAGATAGAACATCGAGGACAATGATTCCTTTAAGGGGGAGGGAATTGTAAAACCCTGTTTCCCCCAGTTTGTAAATATAACTACATGGGTCAAGGAACTATGACAAACTTAAAAGTGTGAATGTTTGATTTGATGGACCTTGTGTAAAAGTTCGATGAATGTAAATTCTGATTATTTTAATAGAAAATGGTTTATGTGTTGCATGACTGCTGAAAGAGGGGATGTGCTAAGAGAGAGACCATGAAATGTTGTGAAAGGTGGTGGAGGGGACCAGGAATGGTTGCGTTAACCTCCATCGAACCAGTACCATGCTAGAATTAATTTGCTCAGATCAGAACAACCCTCTGACCAGGAATGAATTCTCGTCAGGCTGGTAGGTGGGAAGGCCTCCTCAAGAGTTAATGAGGGATGGGGCAGACTACCCATCGATAAGGCTTCTGGACCTAACCATGGACTGGGGGATTTGAGCCACGGTAAGAAAGGAAGCATGGTGGATAGAGAGAGACCTGCAGAGAGAAATTTGGAGATGAGAGAGGAAACTCTCGAGTCTAAGGAAGGACTAAAGGAGGAACAGTGAGTTATGATCATAGAAATTAGATATTGAACCAGGAGAAGGAGAATAACCTTCGTCATGATCTATTTTCTATATTGGGAGAAGGAGAATAACCTTCGTCCCTAACTTTCATTGACCTGGAAGTAAGATATTGAATCTCAAAGCATCATGGCTTAAGCTCGGGAGTGGCCAGTGATAAATCCATTGGGAGTGAATGAGCTTATGGTTGGGTGGAAACGAGCATCCCTTTCAGCAGTCGCATCACACTCTATGGTTCTGATAAGTGTTTTCTTGCCTTATGTTTTTTGAATTTCAAATAATGGATGCATGCGAGTATTTTCATGTCTATAAAGGTTTCTTTCTCTGTATTAAATGATTAAGTTGTGAATATGTGTTCATTTCCTTGAGAGCCTATAATTCTGCTTGGATTTCCATGCACCCCAGTTTAATCACTCGAAGGTGCTTTCCCCAGGGAATTTCATCACCGTCCTAGATTCAAGTGAGTACTTCCCTAAATGCGGAGGTTGAATCCTGCAATCCCTATGAGGATGGAGTCTATTAAGCTCAGGAGAGGTAGTGCAGATATGCACAGGCTCTCTGCGAGGTAAGTAGAAACCCATACCACTTAAGTCCTAGACTTGATGAAGGAGTGCAATAGTTGTGTTGAAGATCCCTCTATGTGTTAAGTCCAGGAGAAAGAGCATAACGCTCTTAAATCCTTCATAACTGACGAAGCTCAGAAGGGATAGCAAGGAATTCAAGTATTGAAAGGAAGTATCCTTTCATTTGGAAGTTGAACAGCCGAGATCCGATTGGGAAAATCCGAGGTCTATCATAGCCGTTAGATTTGAGGAAGGAACGCATGCGTTAGCGCCTTGACTTCTTCAGCCTTCGTAGGTTCGATGAATGTTGATAATCATCTTGAAAGGGATAGATCCTTTGAATTTCGAAACCCAAAATCGCAATGTGATCTAGGCCGTATATCTAAGGATCTATTGGGACCCACCTTGACCGTCGGATCAGTGAGTTCGAAGTTTGCGCGATGGGAGAATCGCGCGTTGGTGTGACTAAACCTCTAAAATTTGAAATCACGATGTGATCTAGGCCGTAGATCCTAGGATTCAGATCAGAGTCCAGACGACGAGGAACGAGCCTAAAGGAGATCAGATCTTAGCGGTTGGATTGGAGCGTGTGGACCAACAACCATTGGATCTAGAGGAAAGTGCACGAGATATAACCTTTTTGGAGTTGCACAAGAGAGTGAACTTGTGAAGTCTGAGTTCGTAAAAGGATCCTAACCGTCCATTGAAAAGGGACGTGTGATGAGAGATCAACGTTTCGTTGACTCACAACTTGGGAATTCAAAGATAGGAGTCATGAGAACTCGCGAAGTCCAAGTTCATGAAAGGATCACAGTCGTTGATTGAAGGAGGGATCCAGACCGTTCATCTGGAAAGCGGATATCGGGAAATTGGGAATCAGGGAAACAAAGGTAAGCCAACCTCCAAATTCGTGAAAGGTGAAATCCCAATTCGCGAGAGAGGAGATCAGGACTGTTGGATCACAGAAGACCGTGAAACGTTGATCTGACTCCATCGGAAGATTAGGGATCAGAAGAGTCATGGTGGACTCACATCCAAATACCCAAGACGTGAACTCGTGATTTGATCACAGTCATCGATCGAAGGGAGAGTGTGGACCATAGATTGGGTCTTGGAGGGATTTCACATATTGGACTTCAAAGACAAGAAGTGAACTTCCCTCGGGAGACTTGAAACATGAAGTCCTGAAGCGCTTGGTAGTTGGGCCCCAGGTTATCTCCCAATGTATCAATCAAAGGAGCCTAGCGAGAGGATCTAGCGCCTAGAGGATTCTCCGATTGGGAAATCATGATTTTGGGAGTCAGGAGAACGGAGGTGAATCATATCGGGAGTTCTGATACACGAAATCCCGATGCGATCTGGACCGTCAGATCGTGGAAGAATCGGGATCATTGATCTATGGCGAGGAGATATTGGCATTTCGAATATCAGGAGAAGGGAGGTGAGGGACCCTCCAACTTCGTGAAACACAAAGTCTCGATAACGGCTTGAGGTTGAGCCCCAGGTCACAACCAGTGGTCATGTGAAGGAGGAGCTAGCAAGTGTTAGGTCCCTGTCGGGAGATCGGAGATCAAGAGAGTCGAGGTGACTCACACGCAAGGAACTGATACGCGATTTTATGACACGCCTTTTAGTTAGGCTTGTGGTCACGTGGAGGGGGCTTCTTCCTGGTGCTAGTTCACACGGGTGAAGTCTCGCAAAGATCCATGGATTGATTTCTTAGAGATTTTAGTAGGGAACCGAAGAGCTGCTTGAGCTCATGAATTTTGAATATCCATTGACCAAGATTAGAGACCATGGATGGAGGATTTGACTAATTGAGGAAAAATATTTTCTTTTATTTATGCCATGTCGTGGGTGTGTTACATCTCTCCTGTAAGGATACAAGTCTTCAATATTGAATGTCGGTGATATCCCAACATTGTCTAGCAACTCAATTTCATAAGCATTGGTTGTGAATTTTCTAAGAATCCTGCATGGTCCTATATGTTAGCACTGAAAGTCACACTTTGTCTGCTAAAGTGTAAGCTTAGCACCCATCAGAATGTAAAAGATAATTTTGGTTTTGAATAGGTGGATCAACAAGATGGATAAAGAAAGAGAGAGGGCTCCAAACTGTAGATCAGTAGGCTACACCAATGGGCAATGGAGTCACAAACATCCTACTCATTGAAGGCACAAAAGTTGCTCAACAGAAAACAAGATTATATGTTGATAGGTGGAAGAATGAAGAAGGAAAACATAAGATAGAATGTTCACTAAACAAATATCCTCTCAATTTAATGAATCAACAAATACTTGAATATAAACAATGATTGATGGGCAAAATACAACATATCCTTTGTTGCTTAGGGATCCATAAATCATTGACAGCCTTTGATCCTCAAATCTGCAATATATTCAAATAAGAAGAAATATAAACAAAAGAGTTACAATCTGAAATCACAGCTCTCATGATTCTCCAATAGCAGTAATGCTTACAATCCTGAAATGCCCACAGACTTACAAATGAACACACACAGGAAAACTGCTTGCTACATCTCTCTCTAGCCTCTCTTGGCTCATCAATCCCCTTCTTCAAGAGATATCTCCTTATTTAAATAGACAATAGAATCCAAATGAACTAAGGAGGTAAAATCCCATCTCCATTGGATTTTAAGCCTTGGAGATAGGTGGAAACAATCAACGAGACAAAAATCCAACAAACTGCTAATTTTCAGGAATTTGTTGGAAGTCATTAATAAAATGTCTCCACCTCATTGCATGAGGCCTTTGTTGGAGATAAATATTTGGTGCAGGTGTCCCTTGACATTTAACAGATCTTTGAGAATCCATTTGAATCCTCCTTGATAGGTGGCAACCTCCCAACAAGTTTATAGCAAATATCGAAATATGTGACTGCTACAGGAAATTAGGTAGCGTTGTTGTGCAGAGTGGGTAGCGCCACTTCTATATCCAATATATTTCAAACCATAACATATTTTGAAAAAATGAGAGAGGTTTTTGTTATTTGGAATGTTTTGAACAAAAACCTTCTCCGTTTTTCAAAAATACCTTCTCAATTGTTCACAATCAAAGTTTTAAGTTAATGACTCAAAATTGGTAAAATAACTCTGCACAATTCGTTTTCTGCCAGAATATTACGCAACGCCCGGTTGTGTTGCACCTATATGCAGCTTCTATTTTCTGTGAAATATTACACAACACCTTTACGTAGTGCTACTTATGTTGCATCTGCATACAGGTTTGGGTAGCATTGCCAAAACGTAGCGCCTTTCAATCTTGAATATGTACAGAGCAGTGTGTGTTCTTTCATGATGACAAAACCATTTTACTTAGGTCCCTTGATCATACCATAGGTAGTGCCTTTTACCACTAAGTGAAGATAGCACTTAACAAAAACTCAAAATCCATATAGGCACCTTAACCAATCTTGTGCTAACATAGGCTCCATGGGGGATAGAGTCCTCCTTGTGAGGCTCTAAGAACTCTTGTAGTTTCAGTGCCTTATCCTTTGGGCTTGTGGAGTCATGCTCTCAACCTTTAACCTCTGCAATCTGCTTTGATCTGTGAAATTCAACTGAAACTAAATGAAAATGAAAATTGAAACTGAAAAAAATGATGAAAACGATGCTTGTTCAGCAACCTTATTGCACACACCTACTCTAATTATTGGGAAAATGAAGCACTCAAGTTACATGAAACAACCAATGAAGCCATTTCATAATTTTTTCAATTGTTTGAAGCTTTGA
>JZKD02S1613837.1:728660-747768 GCA_000966675.3 Picea glauca | reverse complement strand
AAAAAAAACATGCTCATCAAAATTTAAATTTGAATTAGTATAAGGTGAAGTAATAAATGTAAAAGCTTGATTTTTTTAATCACATAAAATCAAATTCAATCTTAATTTATTCATTTTTTTCAAATTCTACAATTTTAATTTACTCAATTTTTTTCAAATTTTACATAATTTAGGTATCTTAAAATAATGTGAATTTTCTAAAACAAAGTTTTATAATTGGATTTTCATCCATTAATTAAAATTATAACTTCAATTAAAAAAAATAAATTTATATACTAATTACTATAGTCCATTTCATGTCATGTAGGATAGTTGGTGATGGAGTGTGCTATTAAGGCACTCCATGATGTTAAAGTCACTGAAACTTAGGACAAAAAATCATAGTCCTATGTATTAAAAACAATCATTTTAATAATCTAAAATTATAATTTTAATAAAGGTTTTATAATAGATTTTAATGATTCTAACGATGATAAATTTCAAAATGGTAAAACATTTACTTTTCTAATAATATGGTTTTATGGGAAAGTAAATTAGTATTTTTAATTTAAAATTTGGCAAGTGTTATTATTAATGGGTCAAGTTGTAAATATCAATAATTAACATTACAAAATTAAATATAATAATATAATAGGGGCTTTTCGTAAGGTTGACTCCATTTTTTATTAAAAAAACAAGGATTTCAATAATTTAAAATTATAATTGCAATAAAGATTTTATGATCAATTTCAATGATTTTAAGGATAATAAATTTCAAAATTTCAAAAATGGTAAAACATTTAGTTTTTTAAAAATTTAATTTGATGAGGTTGACTATTGGGGAAGTTGCAGAGGGCTCTTGGGTCTAGAGAAACCACAAGCTAGGGTTTGACAGTTGCGGTCTCAACAACGAACAAAATGGTTACCAAAGGGGGTGGGAGTGGAACCCCCTCATACAAGCAGGTAGTGGTGGACAGGGGGAAAGTCCCACGAGACATTGGTTTCAAAGAACTGTTGACAAGCACCTCAAGATCAGGATTGGAAAAGAATCGGGAGAGCAATCAGGAAAAAAGGGATCACGTGGGAGAAGAAGCCAGAGAAGCCCAGAAGGATGCGCATGAACTAGAGAACCCCAATGGAGCAGATGGACACAACCTATGTAAACCTAAAACAACACTGATACCGAAGGTTATACTGGAAGACCCACAAATACAACTCTATAGGGACCAAATGAAGACACATGCACTAATATGCAAGTTCATGGGTTTGTGGCCCACATAAAGAACATTGTGCAACTGGATAAAATATCAATGGAAGCCAAGTGGAGAAGTGGAACTCCACCTAGGCTCGAAAGGATTCTTCACATCAGTCTTCATGAACCTGGAGGACATGGATAAATTCTTTGAGGGGGGGGCATACTTCCACGCCTCAATAGGGTTATACATGCAGCCGTGGAAGGAAAACTTCTCCCCAGAGAAAGAAACCTTTAAAAATGTCCCAGTCTAGCTGAGGCTTTACTCCTTACTGCTAGACTATTGGTTGTCGTCCACCTTCGAAGCAATCGGGAACAAGATTGGAAAATATGTTAAGACATTGGAAGCAACCCTAAAAGGGAGATATACATCATATGCAAGGATTTGCATAGAGATGGATGTTTCGAGGGTGCTCCCAGAAGCCATAAGCCTGGAATTCAGGGATGAGGAATGGATACAAAGCATAGACTACGAGCAGATCACATTTAGATGCAGAAGATTCCATGAACATGGACACCTAATCAGAGAATGTCCTCTCAATAAAAAACAAGAAACGAGAAAACACCAAAACACAGCATGATGAGGACAGGTTTGTAAAACCAAACCACATAAACAGAGCAAACAAGAAACAAAGAAAAGCCCCAATAGGAAGCGATCTGGAAGCCGAGACTAGACCAGAAGGATGGGACAGGGCCAACCAAGGGGAAGAAGGAGGAAAGGAAAATACAAAAGCTAGAGAAGCTAGGGAACAAGCAACTCGTGAGAACACATATATTCCAAGCAATAAGAGGGAATAGGGAGGTAGCACAAGTCCTATGGAAGGAGGAAATGAAGACACCAACACCCCAATGTAGGAGGAAGACGAAGACTCATAGATGACACCAAGTGAGGTAGGCACGGAAGATCCTGATCTCAAAGACATTGTGGAAAGGGAAGGAATAGATCTCCCGAACATATTGGAGCAATGGAAAAGGCGGGGAGTAGACAATGTGTCAGCGGAGCAACTAGATCTAATACCTTTTCCTTCTAAGGGAGGAAGCAAAATATAGAGGGATCAAGCGCATGAATGGAGAGATAGGACACCTGGGAATCAAAGCATGCGAGGGACAACCACAACATTCACCCAAGAAGATGAGGCAGAAGAAAGGAAGGAAATCAAACAGTGTAGCCCTTCAAGAACTAGGAGCCCTGCTGATAAATTCAAGTAAGATCAAAAAGATCTTTCCCAACTGCGCACCACATGTTTAAATGAAGATTATAAAATGGAATATAAGAGGCCTAAACAATCCACGAAAGCAAAGAATCCTTAAAAATAGACTGAGGAAGGGACAACTTGGCCTCTGTTTCATCCAAGAGACAAAATGCATTGTAAACAAAATGGACACAATTAGTAAAAAAAAATGGAGTAAGTACAAGATGTTGGCCGTCGAAGGCCAACATATGGCAGGTGGTATTCTCACCTTATTGAACCCACAATCGATGAACCTACTAACAGTCGAAGCCACGAGACACACACTTTCAATTAACATGCAAATTATAGGTAACACATAGGTGATTTATGCACTAATGTGTATGGTCCCCGGACGTTGGATGAAAAAGGGAGAATGCTCCTAGACCTAGAAAATCTAAAGGCCCGATCCAACAACCTCCACTGGTTCCTGGCAGGGGACTTCAACATCATCATGACACTTGCGGAGAAAAAATGGGGCACTAGGAGACTAGATAGAGATGTAGATGAATTTTCAGCTTTCATTGATACAATGGAGATGGTGGACATCAGAACCAACAATGGCTAGTTCACCTGGAATAACAAACGAATAAATCACCACCAAGTAGCTACAAGGCTAGATAGATTCTTGGTGTCAGAATCCATCATTCTGCAGGGACTAACTTTAGACTGCAACATCCTTCCATGGACTCGGGGTTCAGACCATTAGCCAGTTCAATTGGAAGCAAACTTCCAAACCACTCCGAAGAAAAAACCTTTTAGATTTGAGAAATTTTGGATTGAGCATCCCACCTTCAAGGAGAACATCAACCAATGGTGGCGAGAGGAACTATCGGATCAAGGGACAAGGATGTTCAAACTATATAAGAAACTCAAGTACATCAAAAATAAACTCAAGGAGTGGAACAAGGAAATCTTTAGAAACATAAACCAAGAAAAAATAAATATCGAGGACGAAATGAGGATACTCTAGGAACTTTGCATATATGAGGGATACACAGAGGATCGAAAAAGAGAAGAGATCCAAATGACCTAGGAATGGGAAGAAATGTGCCAGTAGGAAGAAACTCTATGGCGCCAAAAGTCCAGAATCAGGTGGCTAAAGGAAGGGGAGCGGAATACCAATTTTTTTCATAGAACAACCATTGCAAGAAGAACCCACAACAAAATCTTGAAAATTAGGGATCAAGATAGGATCGAAAGAGAATCCCACAAGGAAATTGAAAATACATTGGTCAATCACTTCCAGGGGATAGCTGAGGAACCCAACCAAGACAGAAATGAGTCCATACAAAGGATAACTCAGCACATCCCTAGGTTGGTCACCGAGGAACAAAATATCAATCTAATCAAACCCATCGTAAAGGAGAAAATTGACCAAGTGGTCCAGGAGATGCCCAATGGAAAGACCCCAGGTCCAGATGGCTTCACAGTGGAATTCTTCAAAGCCTGCTGAGAAGTGGTTAAACATGACGTTTATGGGGTGGTGGAAGACTCCAAACGCTCGACCTCCATCTTGAAAGAGCTAAATGCCACAATGATCACTCTAATCCCAAAAGAAAATGAAGCAAGGACCCCAGATAGCTATATGCCTATAACTTTATGCAATGTAGTTTACAAGATAATATCCAAAGTCATAGCCAATAGACTGAAACCTCTCCTACCCACTCTGATTTCACAGGAACATGCGGGTTTCGTAGAAGGAAGACAAATATTGGACAACATCATCCATGCCCATGAGCTTATACACACGTTGAAAAGCCAAAGGAGAGGGGGGATGATAATCCAAGTTGACCTCGCGAAGGCTTACACCAAAATTAGCTGGCACTGTATGGCCAAGACGCTGAAATCCTTTGGTTTTGGACAACACTGGATCAACTGGATCATCAATCTAGTCTCAATGACAAGCTACTCGCTTCTAATCAATGGATCCCTAGCAAAACCCTTATGGCCTTCGAGAGGAATCAGACAAGGAGACCCGCTATCCCCCTTCTTGTTCATTCTGATGATGGAAGGGCTCAACAAAAGCATAAAATGCGCAACTTCAGCCGGGGAAATAAAAGACATCAAACCTTTCGAAAATTGTCCAACCTCCACACACCAACAATTCGTTGATGACACCCTACTCCATGGCACACCCATGGTCATGGAAGCAAAAGCCTATAAAATAATCTTAGAAGACTTTGGGGAAGCCTCAGGGGCAGAGATCAACCACTCCAAATCCATGATCTATTTCTTCAACACTAATCCTGCAATTCAAAGAAACATGGCCAACATTCTGAGGTTTGAATGCAAAACACTCCCAACAAAATACTTGGGAATCTCCCTAACAGACAGAGCATGCAAAATGGAAACATGGGAAGGAGTGATCAACAAACTGTAGGAGAGGGTAAAAAATTGGACTTACAGAGCTCTCAACCTGGCTGGGAGGCTTATCCTTACCAAAGTGGTTCTACAAGCAATTCCGACGTATATGATGTCAGTGTTTCACGCTCCCAAAAGAATACTACAAAAGATAAGAGCCATTCAAAGAGATTTCCTATGGCGAGGTGCTGAAAATAAAAAGAAATGGGCCCTGGTGGCCTAGGACAAGGTTTGTAGACCAAAAGGCAAAGGAGGCCTGGGGTTACAAGACCCACAAGTAACCAACGAAGCCTATAGGGCAAAACTCTGGTGGAGATGGGTCAAGGACAAATCAGTACCGTGGCCAAACCTCTGGAAGGCCAAGTATGCCCCAAACATCAACGACCATGATCGAATTTGATTCATGGGCACAAGGGAGGGATCAACCATTTGTAATCTCGCCCGGTGCAACAAGAACTGGATCCATAAACACAACTTCTGGGAAGTCAGAAATGGTAAAACAACCAGATTCTGGGAGGATGTGTGGCAACAGGAACCCAAAATGGAAAATCTGGATAGGGAGGAGCTCCAACAGGAAATGACAACGCAAGGCAAAACAAAAATCCATCACTACTGGAAGCAAAGAAATGGTAGTGACAAATGGAGGATATGGGACAAACTCAATCCACAAAATAGAGACTGGATCGCAACACTAATGAAAGAGGTGGAGGAGGAACTGGGGAAAACGAAAATTGCAGTCTCAAAGGAAGAGGACCAATTAAGGTGGGGCAGGGAAAATGGTGGGGAATTCAACTTAAAAGAAGCATGGTATTACATTGCAGACCAGGATCAAGAAGACCCGGCGCAACAGTGGGGAAAGATTTGGTGCAACCCCCAATGGCCAAAAATCAAAATGTTCGAATGGTTAGTTCTTCACAACCGAATTCTAACCTAGGAAAACCTCAAAAAAATGGGTTATATAGGTCCATCTTGTTGCCACCTCTGTCAAGCTAAGGAGGAAACAACCAATCACCTCCTTAATGAATGCAGTTACATAGCAAAGATATGGGATTGGGCAACATACATCTATCACCAGTCCAATAGGATCCGAGGTAACATCAACGCAACCATCAACAATTGGAATGAGAGTTACAGCGAAAATGAAATTGTGAACCTCTGTTAGAATCTAATGTCAGGGATGATCATCTAAGAAACATGGAAACAAAGGAACCAACACATCTTCAGGAATGAAAGCCTACCGAAAGGAAAGCTCAAGGATGCAATAATCTCACAAATACGAGAAACGATGCAGAGCCACAACTACAAGAAGGAAAAAACACAACTCATAGACCAGGACTCCTGCATCCTAGATTTTTTTCACCTAAAATATGGGCGCAACAACACACCGGTAGGTCAGGAACCACAACTCCAAATAGGAGACCGTAACTGGACCCCCCCCCCCCCTCGTTAGGGTTCCTCAAATTGAATTTTGACGGGGCAACAAAAGGAAACCCATGAGTGGCACCGACAAGAGGGGTGATCAGAGATAATGGGGGTAACATCATCTAGATGTACGCTGGGATTATGGGAAACTCAACTAACAACGTAGCGAAATTTGGAACCCTGGAGCTTGGCCTTGAAATCCTAAGTTGCGAAAGGATGACAAACACTATCGTGGAAGGCGAATCCACCATGGTCATCAACACGACGAAAATAATTCAAAATCGCACCAGAGCGGGCAAGGTTCAACGACACTAGGGCCTGGCACATTCCCTACAAAAAATCCAAGAGCATCTGCAAACTCTGAATACAGTGGAGTTGCGTTGGATTCGCAGGTTAGCGAATGGCCTAGCGGACAGGCTAGCCAACGAGGGGGTTGACAAGGAAGGTCTGGAACTAGACACTACCTGGATCAACATCCCGAATGGACAACTCAAAACATACTACATCCAACTAGCGACAAAAGACCGTGAAGGCAACTCAAGCAAGGAAGGTCACATCGAGGAGGACAACGCAAGGCCTAACAACAGGCACATAGGACCCAGGCAGGATATGATTGCCTAAGACTCGACTACCAATTACCATGCAAGATCAACATAAACAACAGGAAGGGGTACGATAGCAAGGCCCTTTTGACAACAAGAGTTGCAGGGAAAACACATGGGAAAGTACAGATGACAAACCGCATGCAATGAATAACGTAAGGCATGAGGGAGTGACATGGTCCAGAATCGATCCATCGTGCCAAAGGACAGGTAGGAAGAGCAGCACAGTCAGATCTCAAGTGAGCAGGGGCAGAACTCCGCACAGGGATAAAGGTCGAGTCATCATGATCATATGAGCTGCAACAGGGAAAAAGGACAAGAGTGCTCACCACTACGAGCAAACCATGATTGAAGGACAAGCTCACAGCAGGGGAAAATCAATAAGAGGAGAGACAACAAGAATAACTGCAAAAAGAAGAAGCACAACTGCAGGGGCTATCACAGATATAAGGGCAGGGAAAGGAAGAATCCATGTGAAGTGAGGTACAGGCTGAGTATCTAGCAAAGGAGCTACGACAAGCCAAGCGGGATGGTGTGAATGAAGCGAACGCACAGGAAGAGGAATCCCCTTGGGAATGAAGTTCTGAATAGTCCACGACGGGTGTCAAGAATGGAGCAGGCGACAAAAGATGCGGAGGGCACCTTCCAAACTTTGGTTGCGCCGAAAGGAAAAGCGACCATTACCTGGTGGGAAAAGGAAATAAAAGAAAAACACAAAGGCAAAGCATGGGATGCACTCGCACAGGAAGYGGACTGGGTAACTGATTCGGGGGCCACGCAGCCCAGGGAAACCCTCTACTAAAAACAATGGAGATGGCATGGTTAACATAGATGATGATCGACAAAGTGAGTTTGAAAATGGAAGACACCAGACAAGAGGAAAACAAGGAACACAAGAAAATGTTGGACGAAATCCTGAGTCACCTTAGCAGTTTGGAAACTATTACCAAACTGTTAGTTGAGGTCGAGAAGGACCAAAAATCCAAGATGGAGCGGTTGGATGCTCAATTCCACCTCTATCTACGCTATGTCCATCACATGGACATCACGCCAGCGAATGGACACGGTGCGCCAACCCAAATCAGGAAGACTCACACGATCTCCCAAAAGGATGATAACAAGATCTAGGCGGATGGTGGAAAGAAACACATCATTGTCCCGGACTAGTGATTGGTTAGTCTAATGGTAGGAATGCTAGGCGTAGTCAGGTTAGTTTGACCCACTACCCACTCGAGTTTAGTGGGTTGTCTCAGCTTCTTCTTTTTATGTTTGTGTTGCTTATCCCTTTTCAAACTGGCTATGTTAGGACTAGCCTGGTTTCCCTTGGTGGCAGACCAGTCCCACCCCTCGTATGTATCAGCAAGTGCAACTCGGGAACCCCTGATCTGGTTTCCTACCAGGCAGACCAGGATGCCCCCTTTTTTGTATCATAATCTTTTTACAGTAATACAACTTCTTACACTCACTTAAAAAAAATGATTTGATGAGAAAATAAATGAATATTTTTAATTTAAAATTTGGTAGATGTTATTATTAATGATAAAGTTGTAAATATTAATAACTATTACTAACATTGCAAAATTAAATACAATAAAGGTATTTGTTGATGTTGAATTCATTTTATATTATAATTTCAATAAAGATTTTATAAACCAATTTAATGATTTTAACAATGATAATTTTTGAAAAAACAAGGATTTCAATAATCTAAAATTATAATTGCAATAAAGATTTTATGATGGATTTTAATGATTTTAACATAATAAATTTAAAAATTTAAAAAATGAATGGATTTTAATGATTTTAACATAATAAATTTAAAAATAAAAAAAATAAAAAACCATTTAATTGAAAAAGAAATTGATTTGATGAATATTTTTAATTTAAAATTTGATAAATGTTATTATTATTATTAGTGATTAAGTTGTAAATATCAATAACTATTACTAATATTGTAAAATTAAATACAATAAAAGTATTTTTTGATATTAAATTCATTTTATATTATAATTTCAATAAAATTTTTATAAACCATTTCAATGATTCGAACGATGATAAATTGAAAAATTTTAAGATAGAAAAAACATTTAACTTTCTTTTTGGTTTATATTTAATGATGTTATAAATATACATGTATATATTATGACATATGTCCATTGAAAATGGGGTAATTAATAATTATAAATAGATATTTTTATTAAATTTATTTTATATTTTTCATAATTAAGAAGAGTTAATTAGCTGTTGACTTCTATACTATAATTTCAATAAAGATTTTATGAACTAAATCAATGATTTTAACAATGATAAATTGAATTTTTTTAAGGCTAAACTTTTTATCTTTTGAGTTTTTAGATTTAATTTAGAAAAAAATGTTTTTTTTTTGTTTAAATTGCATTTTTAATGCATAAATGGATTCAGTCTATCAAAAATCTATAAATCACTTGGATTATACAAACTTAATCACTCAAATCTGCAAATCCAACCATTCATCACTCGATTTCAAGTAAAATAAAATGAAAAAAGTTAAATAAAACATCAAAAAAAAATAGAACTTTTAAACTAGTACATATTTTAAAATAAAAAAACATTTAATGTATATCTACTATCGTTTATAAATATACATGTATATATTATCATATATATATATATGTACATTGATGTAATGAATGATTATAAATAGATATTTTTATTAAATTAGTTTTATATTTTTGATAATTAATAAGAGTTAATTGGCCGTTGACTTTGTATACAGTACATAAATGTATAATTATCATAAATGTATAATTATAATAGGGTTGGGAATAGTACTTGATACCCTTAGATTGGAGCTGTGGATTTTTAAGCTTGCAGGGTGTACCTCTTGTTTATGGGTCAAGCTATAAAGTTTGACATTATATGCTGATTCTGTGTAAAAGGTACCTTATCCTTAAGGCAGTAGGTAGATAATATATATTATAATTTATGATATATACAAGTACGTATTGATTTAGTGTATATATATTAATATATACATTGCAGAGTGTATATATTTATTGAATACTATACTGTATACCACCCTAGAAAAAAAAAAATAGCCCTTCAATATGGAGGTACCGAGATGGCGGAGAAAGAGTCGGTGGAACGAGAGATTACGTAAACGAGCAACGAGGGAAGAAACAAGAACGAATGAAATCCAGAAGCCGGTCAATGAGAAAAGTTCACGCAGCAACGAGATGGTTGAAAAGCATGGAATTAAATTTATCCGAGAGACCGCATTTATTGATCGATGGAGAGAAAAAAAAACAGAAAAAGAATCCAATGCCTAACAACAATATCAACGTCGTCCTTGGAAGCGCTTGGCTGGCCTTTGATGCCGCATTTTAATGCTGTTGCCGTTATTGTTGCCGCTGTTACTCACCACGCCAAGCCCAATTATGCGTTAAGAGATTTGTAAATTTGTGTGCATATGGTTTGGTAGCCGTCATTCGCTCGCGGGGGGAAGACAGATTTCCACCATAACAATTCATAAAGATTAAAGATCTGATCATCTCTCTCTTGTAATTAGAGCGCGCTACATTAAATGCTCTCGCTCCTCTACCCCCTCGGCAATTACTGCTCCTCTCCATCTTCCCCTGACAGTCATACCTCACTTCTAGTCCACCTGTTCCCCCCTTCTTTGATTTCTACAGGTTTTTTTTCTTCGTGCTCTGCGCCATCATGGGTGGTTGAATCTCGCAGTATCAACAGCAGATCTTTCGCCTTGCAACCAAAATCTTGCATAGAGCTAGCTATATCCCGTGTCTGTAGGTTTTTCCATGGCCCGCTGAGTTTCTCCTCCTGTTATGTTCCAGATTTTGCTTGTGTCAAGGGGGGCGCCGTTGAGACGAGAAGAAAAGAGGGAGAAAGGAGAGCGATCATGTTATTATTCTACCTGTTGACATTTCCAGTTACTCAGATCTATTGTAGGTGGCTCCTATTTCTCACGTTTATTTTGTTCCCCAGCAAGATTGATGCAGGACACCTTTTTTACTTTTTGTCACGACCCCGGACTATTTCTGAGCTTATATAGTTGCATTCATAAGAAATTAGGGTTTATAAGAGCTGGTATGTTTAGGTTTAGATTCGTAGAGGGTTTTTCTTGTGAAAAAATCGCAGTGTGAGTGTGAGGGAAGAAAGCTCGGATCGCTGGATTTGACGTGATCAATATGCCGGCCGGTTTTATAATTCCGGCTAGACATGTGCCCCCTTTGATGGCTCGTCATACTAAAGCTGGTTATACAACCTCTTCCGGATTATCGCTTGCACAGGTCGGTGCTTATTCCAATTTCTCATTTTTCTATCATATTTTCGTTTGGTTTGTTTCATTTCACCGCGTCGAATCCATAACTTCTTCATGAGATGGTTGTTTTCTATGTTGTTGTCAAAAAAATACTATGATACATCCTGTGTGTGGTGTAGGAATGTTTGTGGATGAAAAGTCTGTAGATATATTATTCCTGATATATGTTGTGGTAGGCGAGGTGCTATGAATTGTAGAGATATGTGATCGAGGGTATCACAGATTTGACGGTTTTTAGGTTTGATTCAGCCGAATATGGCGGAAGGACAGTTCGATATGAGCCAAACAGCTGATAGTGAGATTGCCAAAATAAGAGAAGAAGAATTTGAGAGCAAATCCGGCAGTGACAACGTTGAGGGGGCATCTGGAGAAGATCAAGATGGCGAACGCAGGCCTCGTAAGAAGCGATATCATCGCCATACTCAGCACCAAATTCAAGAGATGGAAATGTAAGTTCTAATAATATATAGCAGTTTTGTAGGATATTAGAGGCATCTTGCAGGATACCAATAACGTTCTCTCGGTGAATATTTATCTTGGTTTGCAGGTTTTTTAAAGAATGCCCGCATCCAGATGACAAGCAGAGAAAGGAGCTTAGTAGAGAACTTGGCCTGGAACCTCTACAAGTCAAATTTTGGTTCCAGAATAAACGCACTCAGATGAAGGTACGCCACGATTTTTTTGGCTGATTTTAAAGCCCTTGAATATGGTGTTATTCAATGTATTGTATCGGGATTGTTGTGTCTCAGGTTTTGCTTCCTTTTGTCAATTCGCAGATATTGGTTTAATTGGGAAGAACATATCAGGTTGTTTATTTTGCCACATTGAAAGTCATCGTCATCCATATAAAATGTTTTACGGACTGTAAAAAAGTGGCTTTGTTGTGTACGAGGAAACAAAAGTTGTGTACTTGAGTAGGGGCAGCTGATTCCCGTTCCAGACCGAGGATATTTTGTTTATAGCCTACCTATCAACGTCTGCTCCGAGTCACAAAAGAAATCAATATAAACAAGGATCCACTGTTTTCTTTTTCCAGATGCAGGTTAAAAATCTGCTGAAAAATGCCATATGAGTACGGCCATCTTGCTGAAGCGAATGCAAGTATCTGAATCATACAGAATCCGCATGATGTCAGTCATGCTCATTTGCACCTGGCACAGATCAAGGTTGCAGCAAATAACCTGGCTAGTGTTAAATAGCTTAGCTTATTCCACCAGCAGAAATCCTACTAAGCTTCCACTCTTCCCAGATGGCATAACCCCCTTGAGTTTTTACAAGCTCAACAGAGTTGTACTCAGCCAACAAAGATCCACACTTATCTAACTGGAGTGGGAGAAGCTTATTAATTCTTAAATTCCCAACTATATTTAGTGATATTATTGTGGAAGTACTGAAATTTCTAATGAAATTATACAATAATTTTATTATATAGATTTGGGTCAATATTCTTTTTAATCAGTGAATAGTTTTTGGAAAAAAATTGAAAACTGTAGCCAAATGGCTCAACTCAACTCATTTCCTAAAATTTTGGATGAAATTTGGGTGAATATTCTTTATGAATCAGTGAATAACTCAACTCATTTACTACAATTTTGGATGAAATTTGGGTGATTATTTTTATGAATCAGTGAATAGGTTTTTGGAAAAAAAATTGAAAATTTTACACTAAAATTTTAGATGAAATTTAGGTGAATATTCTTCTGGTTATAGGTTTTGGAAAAAATAGAAAATTTTAGCCAAATGGCTAAATCTAATTCGTAAAATTTTGAATGAAATTTGGGTGAATGTTCTTTTGAATATTTTCTGGAAAAAATGAAAAATTTAGCGAAAATTTAACTCACAAAATTTTCCATGGAATAGAAAAGTGTATATAGAAGTGTTCCAGGTTTTTGTTTATGTTTGGTTGAAACTGAACTATATTTCTATATTTCGTAATTGTTCAGACCCAACACGAGCGTCACGAGAACACTCAGCTGAGATCAGAGAACGAGAAGCTCAGATCGGAGAATATGCGGTACAGAGAAGCACTGAACAACGCTTCCTGTCCTAACTGCGGAGGTCCAGCAGCTTTGGGAGAGATGTCATTCGACGAACAACAGCTGCGGATGGAAAATGCAAGGCTCAGAGAGGAGGTAGGCTTCCACGTTTGTACCGTATGTATTAAACAGTCCAGGGTCAAACCCTGGCAGGTATAGAGTCCCTTGTATGTGTCACTGAAGGTGTCTGATTTCCAGGAGTTGGTTTTACTTCATCAACGAAGGGACTTAACACATATTTTATAGGCGAAGTTGGTTCAAATGGCTTTCGTAAGATGCATTAGTTTTTTTTGTTTTGTTTGATCGAGCGGATTTGAAGGGGTTCGAATGGTTTATGCAGATCGATCGGATATCTGGTATAGCTGCCAAGTACGTGGGTAAGCCCTTGCTTTCATTCGGGCCATCACCTCTCAGTTCCATCCCTCGTTCAAATCTCGATCTGGCAGTGGGAAGCTATGGTTTGCAGCCGAACATAGGGCCAGATATCTATGGATCGTCATCAGGCGGAGAAATCGGAAATAGGTCTCTTGCTGGTCCCACAGAAGGTGAAAAACCTATGGTTGTCGAGTTAGCTGTTGCAGCCATGGAAGAATTAGTGAGAATGGCACAATTGGGGGAACCCCTTTGGACCTCACATCCGGAGGATAGTACTGATATTCTGAACGAAGATGAATACATCCGCACCTTTCCTCGAGGCATAGGTCCAAGGCCCTATGGATTAAAGGCTGAAGCATCTCGAGAGACTGCTGTTGTAATCATGAATGCTATTAATCTTGTCGAGACTCTAATGGATGTGGTATATAATCACCGTTTCTACAAGTTTTGATGAACATTTCTATTGTTTTAAGCATCTTGGACATTGTGAAATTTGTTATTTTTGTTGCTATATCCAGGTGCAAATTCATCATCTTTAATTAAATTCTTGTTTTCATTTTCTTTTTCAGAATCAATGGTCAAGCATGTTTCCTGGCATTGTATCACGCCCATTTACTGTGGATGTTTTTTCAACAGGCGTGGCAGGCAACTACAATGGTGCTTTGCAAGTGGTAGACAACTTATACTTGATTTCCATAACATTAGATATTAGGGGAAAGGCTTCTATGAATTATTTTGATGGCTTGAACTTATCCTTGTTGTGTTCATGTAAAATAGATGCATGCGGAGTTTCAAGTACCCTCTCCACTAGTGCCTACCCGGGAGATTTACTTCGTGAGATATTGCAAGCAGCATTCAGACTCAATATGGGCTGTTGTTGATGTCTCTCTGGACAGTTTACGAGGGAATTCTTCTTCAGTGATAAGATGTCGAAGGCGACCATCTGGTTGTCTCATTCAAGAGATGCCCAATAGCTATTCCAAGGCAGGAGATACAGCTTGTATCTTTTACTGTTTTGCCAGTTTTTTCATATAGTCAATCCACTGTTATTAAGTTTCAAGGATCAAGGAGTAGGGGAATAAAGGAGAATAATCAATTAATCTTCATACATGGTTGGCTTTGAAATAAGAATGTTTGTTTAGGGCTTTTAGTGTCATATGTGAAAAGGTTTTGGTGCTGTTTAAATGAAACAGGTGACTTGGGTGGAGCATGTTGAAGCTGATGACAGAGCAGTGCACCATATCTATCGTCAGCTGGTAAATTCTGGTATGGCTTTCGGTGCAAAACGATGGATAGCAACTTTGCAGAGGCAATGCGAACGTCTGGCCAGTGTCTTGGCTAGCAATATCCCAGCAAGGGACCTTGGGGGTAGGGCTTTTCCTGGTTCGCTGTATAGTTGCATCAATTTTCTTTTTCTGTTTTCAAGGAAAACTTTGCGGGATCCCCGCTTGATTTGAACTGGTTTGTCAACATGCCTTGGATGGATGGTTCAATTGATTAAGCTAACTCTTGGGGATTAGAGTTGCATCATTCTAACAAATCAAATATATATATGTCCAGAAATGTTACTGAACTTTTTCCTTGTTTGTTTCAAGTTATACCTAGTCCTGAAGGAAGAAAGAGCATACTCAAGTTAGCTGAGCGCATGGTCACAAGCTTCTGCGCTGGTGTAAGTGCATCAACTGCACATACTTGGACAACTCTGTCTGGAAGCGGTGCCGAAGATGTTCGCGTGATGACCAGAAAGAGTATAGATGATCCAGGCAGGCCTCCTGGCATTATTCTCAGTGCTGCTACATCCCTCTGGCTGCCTGTGCCTCCCAAAAAAGTGTTTGATTTCCTTCGAGACGAAAATTCCAGAAACGAGGTATTCTTTTTCTATTTACAAGTACAGTCTAAGATTTGTAAAAGGTAATCGTAGTTATATTTAACACCACCAATTAATGCAGGACTGCCCTCCTTATTATAACTTATTCTCTGAATCGTATCAAAATTAAATAAGATTGATGATTCCTGACACTTAATGTAGGGGTTAACTATAATATGAGATAGATATGGTTACAAAGCAAAGTTAGCACAATTCCACTTGCAATTTCAACAGCAATACTCATAAATCTTGTGATTGACAGTGGGATATACTATCGAATGGAGGGTTAGTTCAAGAAGTCGATCACATTGCCAATGGACAAGATCCTGGGAATTGTGTATCTCTTTTACGTGTTAATGTAAGTCATATTACAAATCTATAGATAAATTTGTCTGATAGGTTGCCTTTAAGTAGGGATCTATGAACATCACTTGCTTCGACCCAGTGGAACCAGAAACCATTTTGAAAAACATATGGAGTATAGTTTCATGACATTTCATCTTTTGCTTAGTCCCCATACAATGAGAAAGCTTGTTAAAAATAATAATTAACTGATCAAAATGATTTTTTCCAAGGACAGGGATCTATTCTAATGTTACTGTTACTGGTGCAGACTGTGAATTCCAACCAAAGTAACATGCTTATTCTTCAGGAGAGCTGCACGGATGCATCTGGGTCGTTCGTAATTTATGCTCCAGTGGATATAGTTGCCATGAATGTTGTGCTTAGTGGAGGTGATCCAGATTATGTGGCTCTTCTGCCATCTGGGTTTGCAATTTTACCTGATAGTCCAAAGTGTATGGCAGTCACCAATTCAGGCATTAACGACCTAGGCACTGGAGGATCTTTACTGACTGTGGCATTTCAAATTTTAGTTGACTCTGTGCCAACGGCTAAGTTATCCCTGGGGTCTGTCGCAACAGTCAATAGTCTCATTTCATGCACCGTGGACAGGATTAAAGCTGCTGTTATGCGTGAGAATCCATGAAAGAGAAGTCTGCTAGCTATTCAGGTATATGTGTTTAAATTTAATTGGGTAGAAGCTTGCATCATTTAGTTTTAAAACAGTCAGGTTGAATAAGTTTTAAACCATTCTGTCCACCTTGCAAACTTCTCATCAGAGCTCATCTGTAGATTGGGAAAACTTGCAAGGTGGGCATGATTGCCTGCTTTTTAACTAGTAATATTTTTTCCAGGGAAAACCCAAGGGATGTCTCCCCATATTCTCTTGGATGACATCCCTAGTAAACCAGTGGGCTTAGACTAGTGCCATTATTGACATATGATATATATTGTCTGCAACAGGGAAGGGAGCTCTCGTCCTGCGAAAGTCAAGAGCGCACCACATATGTACCTTGCCCTGTGGTATAGTAAGAAGCGTGCTTATGACAAGGTTGCACCTACTTCACCACTATGCAAGGGTAGTGGTTCGGGTATTGACTTTCAATCAGCTACAAAGCACGAAAAACTGGCTTACAACTGTTTGTAAATTCAGGGATCCACTGCATTCCTTCAATTCAAAGCCCTGAGAAGTTTGCTTTTGTTCTCTTTGATACAAAAATTCATCTTCTTCATCTCTTTTGACTTCTAATTTGTTTCTATTTTCTCTCTTTTGCATGAATTAGCTTTATGAAGTTTTATAGATTTGAACTGTTTTTAGATTTTCGAGGTATAGAAGACTCTATTAATGCCATAAATATTTTTTTTCTGCGTAGCACCTTCAGCACGTTTATGAACTCCTTCCTGTACATGAAAATTTATTCGTGTTGTCACACACATCAATCAAAAAAACTCTGTAAAACGTAGTTTTAATGATTCACTTCATTTGTTCATGGCCGTATATCATGAACCTCAGTTTTTGGCGGTCTTTCTTCCCTGAAGGCAATTTGGGCTAATTCTGTTTCAGTTTTACATTCGACAGCAATGCATGCAACGTTCAGATTAAAAGTTGTTGCTCCATGTGTTTTTTATATCCAGTTCTCAGCGTTGAGAGGGCTTTTCTTTCTGTGGTATTCAAATATCCGCCCAAATGATTGATGTTATATTCTAGATGAATGTTTCTGGCTCCAGAATTTTCGATATCGGTTGATTGATACTGAATTTTCGATATCGGTTGATTGATACTGGGAAACTTGATTTTAAGCATTGTTTTTGTTACTAATGAAACCAAGGTAATATGATCACAGGATTTTTTTTTTTATGTATATCTCATATGTAATTGCCACTGAACTATCCCAAATCGTTAAACTTGACTCGTCGAAATCGTTAAACTTGACTCGTCTAAATCGGAGGTCGTACATATCGATATCTAAAATTTAATACATGAACTGCCATCTCTGTGAACCAGAAATATGCATCGTCGAGCTTCCTAATTTCCCAGTTGTAAAGCTCGTGTTTATATGGAATCATTGATTGCATTTATTGCAAGGATTTATACACACCAACTACGCTTGTTTAAGGAGGAGACAAGATTGAAGCAGTCCTTTGTCCAGACCAAAGTAGGTTGAAAAACTTTTGCAAGGCATAAGATTGCATTTTGCAAGGTTTTATACACACCAACTATCATTGTTCAAGGAAGCGGCAAAGAACTCTTTGTTCACACTATGAAGTTTATTAAAGTGATCCCTTGCTTTTCAAATTAGGGTTTCACAAGGTCATGATGCGCACTACTGCAAAAAGTTGAAATTTGAGTGTTTAATTCTGATAGATGTAGTGCTACTATCTAAGAGAGTAGAGAAAGTGTTTGAAAGCGATTCCTCTCTTATCTAAGAGAGTAGATAAAGTGTTTGAAAGCGATTCCTCTCTTAATCCAAGAGAGTAGAGAAAGTGTAGTGTTTGAAAGTGATTCCTTGCTTTTCAATTTAGGATTTCATTAAGGTGATGATGTGCATTACTGTAAGCTTTTTTACAAGTTTGAATTTGTAATTTTGGATAGATGTAGTATCCAATAGAATAAAGAATGTGTTTGATAAATTCTAGATAGATGTTCTATGGAATAGAATAAAGAAAGTGTTTGATAAATTTTTAGAAGTTTGGATGGTGTAAGTATTTGAGGAACTGTTAAAAGTTTGAATAGTTATTTAAAATGGAGAATGACTTAGATTTAAAAGTTTGGATAGTTATATAAAATGGAGAATGACTTGGACTTGATTTTAAAATTAGATTATTATTATAAAATAAAATTAATTTAGTTAAATTTACTTTAATATTTCTAGCTGAAAGTAGATAAATCTAGAATCTCTAGAGAAATTAGATGATTATTATTATTATAAGATAAAATTAATTTTGTTAAATTAACTTCAATATTTCTAGTTGAAAGTAGATAGATGTAGAGTCTCTATCCAAGAGAAAATTGAATAAAATAGGAAAGATATTTACAAAGTAAATTTGAATTTAATATCTAGGATGAAAGTAGATAGATGTAGAGTTTCTATCCAAGAGAAAATTAAATAGAATAGGAAAAGATATTTACAAAGTGAATTTGAATTTAATATCTAAGATGAAAGTAGATACATGTAGAGTCTCTATCCAAGAGAAAATTGAAGAGAATAGGAAATGATTTTTACAAAGTGAATTTAAATTCCTTATATAGGATGATAGGGAAAGCTATTTACAAAATGAATTTAATATATAGGATAACTTTTTATAATAATAATAATTT